>CACRXP010000034.1:20401-35359 GCA_902702965.1 Spirometra erinaceieuropaei | reverse complement strand
CTATCAATCGCAACAAAAGAATGAAACTTGACAGTCACAAATTGCGCCGAATAAGTGCAGTTGGTAGGGCTGGCTAAAGAAAGATGTAGAGTTCACAAAATCGCAGGGCAAGACGCCATCGAACTGCTGACACAGCAGGACGACCGGTTTAGTGCCGGAAGCAGAAGACCTGATGCGATTTCGGTCGCTCAGCCACAGGAACCTGCCTCGTAGTGCACGACTTTTTTGCTGCAGGTTCCTTATTCTCGTTGGGTTGGCTGCAGGGAATTTTCTGGAAATTTCACCCGGTTTGGGAGAAAGTCGAGTGCATGCAGACGTTAAAAATCGACCTCACATGTCTTTGAGTGCCTCTTTGGTCTGCATGAAATCGCCGTTTTCGGCGCAAGACTGTTGATAAGTTTCGCCGAGACTGCTCATTCGGCTTCATGTGACTGGCCGACAGAGGACCGATGTTCGACCGTGAAGCAGCTTCCTGTTGGCCGTGCTGGCAAACACATGCCCAAAACAATTAACAGCACTCGTGTCAACAAATAACGGATGAAAATTGGCTACTACTACTACTACTACTACTACTACGGCCACTGCTACTACTACCATTACTACTACTAGTACTACTACTACTACTACTACTACTACTACTACTATTACGGCCACTGCTACTACTACCATTACTACTACTAGTACTACTACTACTACTGCTACTACTACTACTGTTCAGTAGTATGCCCAAAAAGCCGCAGGAAACTCAAGTCTTACGTGCCTCCACACAGGCATCTCGGGGGTTCTCGCAGCGATAGCCCATGTAGCCCGGATAGCAGACGCAGGCGTAGGGAAGACTTAGGCCGGCCGTCGGCAGATCGAGATCCTCCCTGGCAAGATTAGCGGACAAGGAGATACAGCGTCGCGTACCCTTTCGTGAACATCTGGGCTGACCACTTTCCGGATCTTTGCAGCCATCGATGAGCAGGCAACTCATCGCCACCGAGGACCACTCGTAACCCTGAAACGAGCAAAGCATAATACACGACAATTATCTCATCCGTAAGTACACGAATTCGCTGCTTACTCGTGACAAGGGCAGACTGGGGAAACGAGAAGAGTCGGCAATACGCAGCAGGTAGTCTTACTCACGAAATCTCAACAAAAAAGCCGAAATGCGTTTTCGTTTCGAAAAGATAAATTAAGTAGGTTTGTAAAACTAATCATCGTACAGTACAATTCTATAATAATTCAGTTACCAAAGGACGCCAGCTTTCGAACAAACTTCTGTCCGGCACCATCCAAAAACCATACTCCGTGATAAGTGACTACTTTCTAAGCATGCATTTTTTCACTGATTTTTGATGCCCTTAAAGATTCAGTTGTATTTCATGAAAAACATGCATACAAATATTCATTCTTCTGTTCATTCGGTAGAAAATTGTTTCTTCTTTCAATTTTACCCTCAAAGGAAGGGTATCATTCGGCTTTTAAGAAGTTTTTAATTGTGAGATTTTTTAGTACTGGGAAATGACGCTTCATAAAACGTCATGTCTCTACATTTACTAATGTGGCTTGTAAAATTAACAATGTGGCTCAAATCCACTGCTTAATTTTATGAACCCCATATGTCTCCTCTTAACACGGTAGAGGAATCTATGTTTATCCGTATGCGTAAATTATACAGGTTGTAGTTCGGGAACCCTGAATGCAAGTGTAACGGCAGGTCGAGTTCAAAATTATTCGGGGATTGGAACATTTTATAAAACCAAATTTTAACCTTTCTTTGAGTGTAAAATTGAAAGAAGACGTAATATTCTCCTAAATGAGCAAAGGAACGAATATATGTATGCATTTTTTCTATGAAATAGAATTAAATCTTTAAGGGCATCGAAAATCAGTAAAAAAAGTCATGCTTATTAAGTAGTCAGTTCTTGTAGAGTATGGTTTTTAGATGCAGCCGGAAAGAAATTCGTTCGAAAACCGACATTCTGAGGTAACTGAATAACTATGGAATTACGCTGCATGAGGATTGGTTTTACAGCCCTACTTAATTAATCTTTTCGAAACGGAAACAGATTTCGGAATTTCTGTTGAGATTTCATGAGTTAGCACACTTTATGTGCATATCTGCAAGCTACCTCGATCAACTGAGACTTCACGTCAAATTTCGTGGTCACCCTATTTGATCACTTTATCAGATTAGTAAATTTTAGAGAAAAGATGACTTAAAAATTGAGAGTTATTTAAAGACCCAATTTTGCAGCGTCGGGTTCTTTATTTTCATCCCAAGGAACGCCGCCAGCTGAGTTATGAGAAATTGCAAACGTCCAACTTTCCAAGCCCACCCAGCAGTAGGCATTATCTAGCGGAAGGTCTGATGGTACCGGCTGTGTCATGGAATTTCACACCATCAGCGAAGTCACAGTCAGCAGGGCAGGATTTCAAAGCTGGCCATGGGCCATCTAAATACTGTCAGCGGTTGAAAATAACAGACTTTTTCATGAGCACTTAGGTCTCACGTGTTGAAGTCGACTAGTGAAACTTATTAACAGACTGCATTCCTCTTTATCTAACATGATCTTATATTAGTTTATGAGGACTGGTTAGCCTGACGCTGTCTTAAATCAAATGCCTGTTTGCCCTTTTACCTTTATACACCACGGGAAGTACACGCGGACCAAGACGTAGATGAAGAGGGACCACAGGACTCTCCTGGATACAAGATCATAATGCTGATTGTGAGAGCTCGCTTGGGATCCTGCGTTGTCTAGTCACGACTCATGGCAGACGGGACATACAACGAATGAGCTGACTCATGAAATTCGATGACGGTAACTGAGATTAGAACTTTCAGACAGCTTAAAACGTCGCGCATTTTACTCACTCGTTCAGCCCCTTCGAGTAATTGTCCTTTTCTTGTGCCGAAAATGTGTCCACGTAATGTCATCAAGCAAACTGCTCATTAGCTTAAGCGGACGCTGCAAACTATTCCGGCAATTCCCTATGCTAATACCTGTCTTGCACTTCGTTCGTACATCGGAACGTGTTATTCTTCGAGTACAAAGTGATTTACACTTTCGAGTTCTACCAAGGAGCGCTTGTGGCACCTGTAAATTGGCTTTTTGCCTGATGCTAATGGCTGACACGCGCTTATCGGGCTAAGCTGGCACGCCGCATCAACCTCTGCGTCCAATCCCATCACCCATTGATTGATCGGTTCAGACAATCGACTAGTGCATGAGAGAATTGGAGAGAGGCTGGCGCTGGACAATGCCATCCACATGGCACTTGAATGCATTTCTCACTATAATGCGTTTGACGTGTTTAAGTCTATCACGACGCGCTATGAGTCGTGACCTGGAAGACTGCCAAATGACGGGGCAACTTGCCTCTTCCCAAGACCAACGGTCAGGCTCAACAGCTCCTCCTAAATGCGGCCTCTATGGCACTCCCTCCGCAAGTGAGGTACGAGCCATCCTTGTGGAATTCTGGCTCACGTGGTGGATAGAAAATCGTGTGTGAGACGCGTAGGCGGCAGTTCGGACTGCCAGTCACTGCGTTCACGTCCACCTCTAGCGGTCCTGACATTGCTTTGCCATCTGATGAAGGTTTGTGAGAAAGTAGAGAGTGCTGTAGCTGCTGCGCAAAACGGTATTTTACAGTCAAAGTAGCGGTCGTCCTCCTCGACCTCCTCGGACACATCCACGCCTCATCAACACACTGGGGTGACTTCTTTCCGTCCACATTGTCCACGCTTATTTACTCGCCGCACCTAGGCTCTGGGGTGACTTCTTTTCTTATTTGGTGAAATTCTGGTCTTTTGCGTACAGACCAGGGGGTATGGTAGTACGCCTAGGAGCAAATTCAAGACGAGACAGCTACCTGAGCCCCCTCCCGCCTCTTGTCTTCTTGAGTCCGCCATGGCACCCAGTCCAGATGAGAGAGGATGGGAGAGTGCAGTAAATGCAGTGCAACTCTACTATTAACTAATTTACGGGCAAGAAATCGTCCCTGTGCCCATTCTGTTTTGTGCGGACATCGTCGGGATCGACAATCCAACTGTCTACGTCTCAGCCACCTGGAAATTTCCTTCCCATTTCTTCCTTTGTTCCCAATTAAATGGGAGTTTTGATCGATATAGTTCTGCAGGTTTCTGAATGATTAACAATGTGTCGCAATTTTGGGCACATTTCATCAGTTAGCCTGCCCGCTGTACACACTTCTCAGCAGAAATTTTCCCGTGATTTTCGAAAGTGCACCAAAAACCTACAGTAAACTCACATTTTGGCAGACGCAGCGATAATTGTGGCTATAGACACCAGTTTCAGTCGGCTGGCAAATTTTGAGGCCTTCTGAGTGGATATATCGCTCAGCCAGATCTGGATCCATAAGAGTTGACGGACTGAGACGAATGACGTTGTCCATCCGGTTACATGGATTGGTCAGATGTGTGCAGGCATTGGGGCAGACTGGGTGCGTATACAGCAGCGCCCGAGAACCATTCAACTTTGCGCCACTGGGCCAAGCAAATTTGCAGTAGTAATACCAGAACATTGCTATAAACAAGGGAAAAGAGGCCTTATTTACTGACGGTTTATGGAGAAATTGGAAACTCGCGATCATTTTTATGACTAGACCTAGTAATACTGGTAAAAAACTGTGTTACATAAGTACAGAATTCTCAAGTACCGACTGCCGTCGTGACCCTTGCAGAGATTAATGACTGGATGTTAAAGGTCGACAAACCGGTGCGATCTTTACGGCCGTCGCCAACGACCATGTTCACCGTGTGTCTTGAGTGTGGCGGATGTAGAGCAGTATAGGGGAAGCAGACTTGGGCTGCATCTTTTAGACTCTCTTCTTCCTCAACTACCTGGTCCGGTAGCAAGACTAGATCAGAAATTCTGAATTCTCTATTCTTTGTCATTGCATTTTTAATGTAATTTCCTCCAATTCTGGCGTCAGGGCTAGAGAGAATCACATTGTTCTGCCTATCGTGTTTTATTTTTGGCTTCAACACTGGATTCTGATGCTGGTTAATTCATCACACGTTTCTTTTCTTCCGGCCTCAATAAGCTGGTTTAAGAGGATGGAGCCTGATAAATGGTCTCACATATCAGGTTACGGAACGTGCCTGCCCCTTGCGTCTTGGGCCTTAGTCTGGAGCCCTCGCAGGCAGGGTGGAAAGGATGTTGACGAGGAAGGGACTAGAATGACAGTCTCTGGCCTCTTGTTCATCATCGGCTAAGCAGATTCACTCCACGGTTTGGATACCCTGTTAACGCTTTTCGCAAAGAAGCTTAGCGGATATTCCAGTTACCCCGATCTGAAAAATCAACCGTAGTTGTTCGAAAGCCACCAGTGTGGGTTGAATCGTTACTTAAATGGTCCGCAAGCAGAACTCTTGAATTTGAAAGAAGTTCCCTTAACCCTATTTGCCCTCATCCTAAAGCGTTTCACGGTTTCAATCGCAGTTCATTTGGGCGGTCAGGAAGGACAACGTAGTGTTAAGAATGCCGTGCACTTCGATCCCCCACACAAATGGGCACTTCGCCTTAGCAATTTCAGTTCAGTCCACTTTTACTAAGGTAAAGATGGGCGAATGCCTTTAAATTCCCTATTGGCTAGAAATTGTTCGATGAAAAGCATCGATAAATGGAAAGTTGAGAGAGAGAGAGAGAGAGAGAGAGAGAGAGAGCGAGAGAGAGAGAGAGATTGCTAGCACAATCGCACGCGAAAGGCAGACAACTGTCTGCCAGTAAAACGTGTAAACATGAATGCCTACTCACCCCTTTCAAGTAGCATAAACACATGTATGTTAGGTAGCTGGCCGTGTGATTGTGTGTCTGGATGGTGATTGGAAAGCGTGATACGCGTCCAGTCCACACTTAAATGAGCCCGCACAGGGGTAGTGTACGGCATCATAGGAAACAGTTGAGCAAGACCGCGGAGAGCTTAGTCTTAAGTCTGCACTTTATCTGCAGACTCAGAGGAACTGTGATTAATTATCTAATCCACGCCCAGGAGCCCGACAGTCACCCTCCACATCAGACGATGCTGCGAGAATAAGTCTTGAAAACCTCATCAGCATATCTATACTGGCTTCTGAATTCGAAAGCTGATGTGATCTACCTGCAGGGATTTCGTTAATCAGGCAAAGATGCTGCAAAGTGAAGTTCAAAAGAGCACAACCGAGAGGATTAAAACGGTAAGCACACCTTATTCGGTAGCCAAAATGACCGTTGCAGGAGGACTTTACCAAAGTGGTGTAAACCTTGATAATCGATATAGAGAACAGCAAGGAAGTCAAATGGGGAGGGGGGTCAGCTGCTCAGACGCAGGTCATGCGGATGAAGAAGAAGAAGAAGAAAAAGAAGAGGGGGGAGGAGGGGGGAGGGGGGGAAATAGACTAACCAATAAAAGACCAAATTTCAGGGATTATCCCTGATATCCTAAAAGAAACGTTTTTAAAAACGAAAACGTCCAGCGAGTGCAATCAACTTCCTTGAAAATGTTTTGCATGGATGGCTGACGACGGTTAATGAGCCAGACATGATTACCCAAGTCTCCCTTAGCTTTGTTGACACTGTCCTTCTCTCCGCCTTGCATTCCCGGTCGTTTCGTCGCTATGACTATGCGAAATTTGACATTGGCCTCGCATGGGCTTGAAACCAATCGACACAGCTTCTTCACTGATTTGCTACGGGCAAACGCAATTTAAACCATGAGGCGTAAACACATATACACGCCTGGAAGGAGACAGCTTGCGACAACGGCATACTGAGCCACTCGGGACGCCGCTCTTTCGACACTGGACGTACCCTAGTCCGGCTGCCAACTCACGTCAATCTCTGCTCTGGTTCTTCTGTACAGAATACACTATCCTCCCAACTTCTGTTCTGCCCGGTCAGTACCAGTCCTGAAAGTCGTGGTGGACAGGGTCTTGTCATGGCTTAAGCTTCTGCGATAGTCACAGCTGCAGAATTCGGGCAGGGGTTTCTGAAATTCTACTAACTCTAATTCCTGCTGTCTGTCGAGCAAGAAAGCGGAAGGGCCAGCGGCAAAGGAATGCGTGAACTGAGAAACTTCCGGTTTTCTAGCAGACGCAGGTGACTGTCAAAGCACGTTTTGGGAAGGATCTGTTGAGGGCAGACATGACGGACTATTGGAGCACATTCAAAGACGCCTGGCAAAAATTAATGGATGACGAGTGTCCAACGAAGGCAATTCAAAGAAACGGGCCATAGTAATTTATTGCGTAGAATAAGGAAGAAATAAGGAGGCAGGTGTTTCAGAAAACAACCGTCGGCTACTGTGCGCGACCGATCTCATGAAATGTTAGCCGAAATTCTGAAATGTTTATTCGATTAGGAAGGATTACTTGGGTGGGGTTGTAATATTGATTAGCCTTCAGCATAATCTTATAGCATTTTGGACTAACCATGATGTCGGCTTCCGGATGCACTCCTTTTTGACCTCCTGCGGGAAGCGCACTCGGTAAAAAATGACTACATAATTAGCATGCATCTTCCCTACTGATTTTCGATAGCCATATAAATTCAAGTATATTTTTTAGAAAACATGCACAAAAATATGCTTCATAATGTTCTCTTGGTAGAAAATCACATTGTCTTCATATTTTATATTCGTTAAGTGTATTAAGTTTTCAAAAAATTTTAGTTGTGAGGTTCTTAAGATCGTGCAATGTGCATGCATAAAGGGTCGCACATGCCCGTTTACTAGTGCTATTCATGAAATGTACAACGCAGTCCGGATCCATTGCAAATTTTTTTGAACTCTGCCTGGAATCTTCTTAAAAGCATAGAGGAATATATGATTTTTTATATGCGGAAACCATGCACCTTGTAGACTGATATCGTTAAAAGCTAATGCAATGGTAGAGCAGGCATAAAATTATTCGGGAATTGGGAACCTTCCTCAAAACCTGAATACACACTTTTCAGACATAAAATACGAAGATAATGTGATGCTTTTACCAAACGAGCAAAATATAGCATATTTTGTGCATGGTTTCTATAAAATGTATTTAAATTTATAAGACTACCGAAAATCGGTAGGAAAAATGCATGCTATTTAAGTAGTCATTTTTTACCGAATGTGATTTCTATAGAAGGTCAAAATGAAGTGAATTCAAAAGCCGACATCCCGGCGAGACCGAAATGCTATAGAACTGTGCTGCATGATAATCAGTAATACAACGCAATTTAGGTAATCCTTCCTATTTGAAAACACATTCCAGAATTTTGGACAACATTTCATGAGATCGGTCATGCATTCTGTGAGTTCACAGGGTAGGGATGCGCGTGCAGGGAGCAGAGACGCAAAGCACGGGATTCATAAGAGCACAGCTTGCTAAATGACACCAAAGAACTTGTGTGTCCGCTAAAAGAAAGCAACTAATAATCTTCAACATTTTGTCTCAATTAAGGATAAAAAACGAAGTTACCGCCACGTAATTCCCGAAGACGGGGTTCTGTCCTACTTATATCGCTCCATCTTTGTCGAATAAGCAGAAATGACAATAAACAGAAGCCAGACACCGTGTCTGCTCAATAACCTTAAACACCTCAGTCTACATTGTTAAGTAGGAATCAAAGAATCCGAATATGTGTTCCAAATGTGCGGTTAGGAAAGCTTATGACCGAACTGGCAAAGCCTCTCTCTTTATTTCATTTCAGTGGTCCTTAAGTTCCAGTTGGTCAGCATTCTCCTAAAAACCGGAGTTACCATTAATGACTTATTTTCGTCGGATGTTTTTATGTAGCCCAAATGGAAGCAAGCAAACCCCAATTACCTTTAATACGGGACTAGTAGCAATAGGACTTATTAAAGTTGGGACAGGGGAACACACAGGCGACGAGGTCAGGTAGTTGTATGCAAAAGAAAAGCTATTGGGACTGTGCAGTTGTACTTTGGGTGGCTAAGAAATAGTTGCCCTAACTCTCAGCTCTAACCCTAACCCCAACCCGATCAGTATTGTGTCCATCAGGTGGGGTTATATAGCCACATCTTGCCTTTATTTCTTACGAATGTAAGCGTACGTTCGAATTCCGGGTGTATGTATAATGACGAAAAGGCTGACCGATCAACGGACCCATTTGTTCTTTTACCGAACTCTTAAACTCTTGCAGTAATCCATCCTCAGAAATAAGAGTATCAACCAAACAAGCGACAGTTCTAGTGCATATTAGCTAGCCAGGGGGTCAGTTACACAGGTCTGAGGGTGCCTGAACAGGTCTTTCTGTGCCGGCAGGTGATTGGTCATCAATATATCGATCTGGCGCCGGCAAACTGGGCCCTGTGCAGTCACATATAGACCTGCGTCAGCGATCATTGATCGGCTAATGCCACCAATCTACATGTCTTACTTGTTTTTATACCATAGTTGGCGCTACGAGATCGAAGGAGCGTTGTCATTATTGATAATCTGACACGAAATTTCCCTAC
Source organism: Spirometra erinaceieuropaei (assembly GCA_902702965.1). Classification (NCBI taxonomy): domain Eukaryota; kingdom Metazoa; phylum Platyhelminthes; class Cestoda; order Diphyllobothriidea; family Diphyllobothriidae; genus Spirometra; species Spirometra erinaceieuropaei. The sequence continues at coordinate 25,909 of CACRXP010000034.1, read as the reverse complement.
CGTGAATAATACTCAGATTCCCTAATCAGAAGTCATGGAAGTCAGACTGGGTTGAATCCGCTTTTTTATCTAGAGAATGTTTTTTTCGGGAGGTTCTGTAAGCAGTTGCCACAAGCGGTATCTTGCTGGTGTGCTATATGTACCTCGGTTCTGTCTAAAAAGTGTCCGCCTCTAATTAACAGGAAAAGAAGCTGCGTTGATCGGTCTCAGGCCCAAGCGAGGCTGTTGGCATGATGGCTTTGAATACCTTATCTTCTAGTTCACTGCAATGTGTCTCCACACGCGGGTATAGTATCTTTACGCAACTGCGTTTGCGACTAATTGGATGGTTGCTGTTGTAGCTCAGTGCTTGCGTCGTGTTTGCCTTCTTACTAAATACCACAATCTTTGCGGCAGACGAGGACATCAAGAAAGGCCAAGTGGTTGTTTCCCCCTTCCTCCATCCTAAGTTGGATGTCCGAGAAGATGGTAGTGAGATGTTCTTTGAATTCTAGCACCCGATCCCGTTCGATGATGACGACGATATCATCCACGTACCGAGCTCAGAATGTAGGTCTGTGGAGAAACCGGAAGACTGCTGCGGACGCCGGATGGACGAGCACGCAGCAACAGTGCGGAGGAAAGAGGCCAGCCCCCAAGTCGCAGTTCACTCGATAGGAGCCAACCATGCATTTAAGTTTGATGAAGTATAAATTATTGCTAGAGGTGACAACTGCTTGAGCCGCGAACTGCTCGAGTCATGGTTTTCCGGTCCGCAGTCAACCAACAAGCGCAATGACATCCCCGCTCCATATTCGGCTCTGAGACTTTGTCTAGGCAACGTAATTAGCCGCGAGGACAGCGTACGGATGATTGCTGTTCCTGGTGTCAATATCGGCGAGCCACATTGCCCAAGATTCCACGCAGATGGCGAAATCTGGCCGTCGGCACCTCAACTGCGTACGCTGAGCGTGGAAATCGATAATCCTGACAGGCTCTCAAGCACATATCAACTGTACGGCAACTGCATACTTAAACACCTAACCTGTCGAGCTGTGATTCACTCGGGAACTGCCGACTGCGATAGGCATGTAGCGGCTTAGCAACTACATTCTATAAATACTGCAACACCTGGGCAATTAGTCACCCCTATCTGACTCTGTCTCTAGTGATGGATTCGAGGAGGAATCGGAAACGTCGGGCTAATAAAGCTCTTGTTCCAGTGATCGTGTCTCCTTCATCGCGACTACTTCCTGGAACTCACCTCCTCGCCTGTGTTAGCCATAGACGAAGAGTGAAAGAAGTTTAGAGGTACGTCGTGGATTGATGGCATGTCCATGGCTCAATATTATTATTCTAGCCCAAGCAACATCATTGATTAAATAATTTTAACAACTGGTGACATGCCTACTTTCCTGAGTGTCGATTTGTAGTTCTGTCCTTCCGATAAACGAATGGAGACGCAAAGTGTGCTTTTAAAGCGAGCCAGCCTGGCACTCCAAATGCACTGACTCACACAAATCTAGAACAACACAACGAGGAATCTGAAGCTTCCTCAAGTCGGAAACCGAAGTTCGTTCGCTACACCATTTATGACCAACTGGCCCCTCTGTTTCCTTGCAATCACGTTATACGTAACGAAGCACTGGGGACCGGAGATAGAATTAGCAAAAGTAGCTACAATAACACACACACACTTTGGCTGAGGGACAGAAACTGCGTAAAAGCAAACGGCAGCAGTTATAGCCTAGATACCATCGGCGAGTACTCAGCAGATCATCGCTACTTAAACTCCGACCGTTTTTACGGACGATGTCCAAGGAGTAGTGGCTGTAGTCTTAAACTGCTGTGAGAAGTGGGAGTGTGAAGGAGGTTAAATAAAGGAGCGGGGGGCATTGCATCCTGACTCTCCATCCTGAAAGAGAGACTGAGTTGTTTAGTCAGTTGGCAGTCTTTCAAGCCACAGCTTCTAGCGCACCGCAATAACTTAAAAAGCATCAGATATTTTGTCTTGAGGGATATGTGCTGAGAGCTATGAGGATAAAGTCCTCGGAGTCGACATTATTGTCTCTTCCCCCTCCTAGTCACCAGCCCACGGTTCGGGGTGGCTGGTCAACTGATGCGAGGATTGGGTGCAGTGGTTAACAGATATAGGGGGAATAACATTACTGACAAAGGGAGACTGGAATGGCCATTTCTGGCTTATTAGCCGTCGTCAAGCAGCGATATCCAGCCCCGAGGTGCGGAGCACCTGGTTAGGACGTTAAACTTCTAAAAAACAGGTCGCAGAACTAAGCCCCAGGTTCCGCAAACTTCGGAGTTGCGTATGGCTGGCTGACGACGGTTTATAAGTCAGAAATGGCTATTCTCGTCTCCATTGTCATTGTCGGTAATGCTATTGTCCCTATATTACACGCCGCTGTGCGGCTGCTGGTTTGAACCGACAGAGAGCCCGTAAGGCACAACTGAACCAGTGATTTCTGTAATAAGATCAGCGAGCACCCATCTACTAGAGTTAGAGATCCGGTCTGAGCGTGCTACACACAACACGTCAAGATTTCGCACAAGGCGGAAGGGCGGCTCGGATCTCGCGCGCATGCGAGTGTCATAAAGGCGCATTAAGAAGGAGCCATTAAGCCTCATTTCCATCCAGTTCATCCAGTCGTCTCCCCACGCACAAACACAAACACATAGGATCACCTGTAAGGCCTGGGTTGTATGGTCAGTTGGCTTCCTTCCAAGTCACGTCCTATTTGCTATCAGGGGGCGTGCCTTGAAGTGCCGTGGGGATGAAGTACCCAGGGTCGACTCCAATCTCTCTTTCTTCTCGCGTTCACTGCCGGATTCTTCGCGTAAATCTATGACGAGGTATCAGACTAGCTAACCTTTGACAATCTCTTCATGCACCCTTTACAATATGGCTAGTTTTACCGAGACGGGAATAACACTGACTGTCAATTCTCGCATCGCTTTCATGCTCCACCGTTTGATGTTACTCACATATCGGTTTTCTTCGTCGCTCTTCTTACGTGGGGTTAATTTATGAGAACCCTGTCATTTGCGCTAAGCGATACGTTCCATCGCTTCGGACACCTTTATATATAGTAGAGGGTGCTAGAGTGTTGGCGGCTCTACTACTGCTGTTACCACACCATCACTCTCGTCCTTCATATGTTAAGCATAAACCTCATCCTTTGTCGTCGGATTGCAAATAAACATAAGCTACCTACAACACTTCAAGTCTCTGGGATACAGAATATTATGGTCCGTGAAAATGGGGTCAATGGAGATGACTTTTAAGGCATGACTTACCAGAAAGGGCTTCGAGACTGTAATCGGGGGCCACAACATGCTCGATGGTGAGTACGCCCTCGAGAAACATAATGCCAAGGAAGTCGCCGAATCCACAGCCGATTTCCAAAAATCCACCGGGATGTTTTCTACGGCCGATCCTCTCGCTGCATTTACGCATGATATCGTGTATTCTTCGGACCCGCTCACTAGTCAAAATTCCAGGTAGCCGAAAGGCAGCCCGCTCGCCATAGCGCAAAGATGAGGTCACTTTTAGGTCTTCGCTGTTGTACTTGCCCAGTCGAAGATGCGGCCTGCGTAGCTGTCTCCTCCCATAGCGCGAAAAGGCGTCGTTTTCATTTCGACGGTAAATGTCTCTGGGATAGTACTCATACGTGACATAAATGCCAACTGACGACAAGTATGCCCGCCTGCAGGCGCCCGACCCATAATCCCAGGAGTCCTTGTTCATACCGCAGTCGTACGATAGAGACCATTTTCCAGCCTCTATCTCGGAAATCGAAAAGGAATGAAATAATTTTCCAATAGTGTCCTTGGGATATCCACGATGAAGGTTTGCATACGGTTCCTGGTTAATGCTCGAGAGTAGGTGTAGCTTGGAGAAATCCTGTTTTGTTGGGACGAAGGCGGCCAAGAGTAGGAGGAACGGGAGACCGCCTGGCGGATATGACATAATCATTTAAAGCGAGACTCAGCTGTCATGCCTAACTATCTTGCTGATAGCTAAGGCCGATCAATAAGCCGTGGGGCCAGCCAATCGGAAAGTCGCTTAATATGCAGACGCAGCTGTGATAGCCAATAGGACGCCGACTACCTATCGACGTGTGCCATGGCCAATGGTAGGAGAGGACGGGCGCTTGATTTTCGCGGTACGTTGGAAACACGGGGACAAAACTTCAAATCCAATTCAAAATCAGGACGACGTGAGTGAATCGAGTACGTGGCCCATTAATCAAGTAAGCGATGTCCTTGTTCTTATGTCATTCCGGTGTCCTGATGCCAGGGAAAGCATAGAAGGCATTTGCACACGCACACATCGAACAGGGAAACCTGAAAAATCTGTTTAGAGTAGGATGAGAACTTCTTCCAACTTTAGGTCACAAAGAAACGGATATGTCACAGTTTGAGGAATCCGACAAGTCAAGTGACCTCTAACGCCTTGAGAATTTACGGCAGAATGGCGGCATAATACTGAACATAAGATGGATCTTCTAATGCACGAGATTTGTGGAGAATGAAATTTGAAAGCATGCATGAGCAAGGGCCAGAGGAGGGACTTCGTCGTGTAAGAAGAAAGGCAGTTAAATGGAATATAGCAGATTACAACGGCCTCCAGCACTGACTGACTGCAGTCTCTAACGGTGACTTTCCCTCCAGCATTCGCTTCTGCGGTCTTTCCATAGCTGTAGAACTCAGACGGGAAAATAAATCATTGCAGTTATTAGTCAAAATTGCACTGCATTTTCTCCTATTCCAGCCGGTGTGTGTGCATTACCAAATGCAGTAAATTAGGACGATAATGATAACTGGATGCATACATTTGGCCTCGTAAACGTCTTCGCCAGGAAACAACTCTTGAAGAAGATAGGATCATGTCTTAGCGGAAGTTTTACAAGTCAATGCTTACAGCTAGCGCAGTATAAACGTAGAGGAGAATGGGTTCACTGCAGCACAAGCTTTTTTTATATAAATCTGATAAAAGGTCGGCATTAAGTTAAACATTCCGCTCATGGCAATCAAAAAAATCATCAAGATAAAGAAGTTAGTCCATTATTTTCATTTCACAGTTTAAAGTAATTAGAAAGAAATAAAACGATCGAATTCACTGAATCTGAGCTGTTTTTCTACACTCTCTGCTCGGTGACCGATTACCCGTGAGGCCGCTGGGGTTGCTGTTTTGCATTTATTCACGACAAATGGCTAAAAAACCATGAGCCGTTTTGACAACTGTGCTCTAGCTCTGATGATCAAGGCAGGAATGCGTATGTCCATTGTGTGGCAAAACGCTGACCTAATTATACAATACAGTAGCTGTTATGACCCGGAAGGAAGGTAGGACAGGAAGAGAGCCGGTTCGGAGGACAAGCACTTTATTGGAACTTGCGGACAGGAGGGGGTTACAAGTCGTAAGAAAGGTGTGCTATTTATATTGGCTCCCGTGCATTCTGGAACATCCCGTCCAATGACGTGTCAGCCGTTGAAGGCATTCTAGAATGT
>CACRXP010000034.1:4194-16442 GCA_902702965.1 Spirometra erinaceieuropaei | reverse complement strand
TGATTTTGTAGCACGTTTGAAATTTTAATTGTTTTCAGCACATTTACTCTAGTCTGACGACGACACGGGGAACCGACGTCGAAAATTTACTCAATAAAGTTTTCTCCCTTTCCCAAAGAACGTTTTGATTTCAATTTATATTCCTTGGGATGCCTGCGTTCCAATTCATAGTTATTTTTGTATCGAAGTGATTAAAAAGAAAATTCGGGCAAGCAGAAATTTTTCTGTAGCTGGGATTTGGGGGGGGGGTCTGGGTGGGTGAAGTGAAAGACAAAATTTACCGTCAGTGTCAGAGGGGGGAGATGGGGATGGCGGGCACTGGGACGGGTAATTATACGCAGGTGGCTGGCATGGTGGCTTTAGCACATGGTAACTGTGGGGCCTTTACGAAGTCCTTTTGTGCACATAGAACTGGTTTGTGTAGCCTGATTGCCGTCGCCTCTGGCTGTTGGCTGTTTGTGAGCATTAGGCGGTTATTCTGCAGCAGCCGACGAATTTTAGCTCACGTATTCATGGTAACAGTCGGATTGAGCATAGAAAGCTTTGTTCCACGTTCACCTGTTAATTTTCTTGGAAATAAATCAACAAAGAATCTATGCGAAAGCACACAGAGGAAGCTGGAGGGCCAACTGATGATCCAGACATCTCGCAGATGCCTCGTTCAGCGACAAAAGATCGACGAAACGCGCTTGTCCGGGCTTTAGGCCAGCAGCTGTGCCTCTGTTTGAATAAGCATTGTATTCGCAAAAACGAAGGGTTTTTACAACAAATGACTACTAGCAGACCATTTCCAAAAGTTTGCTACGTCTCTTGTTGCGAGGTCAGAGTGAACCGACGTCCCCAATGTCGGGTAAGTGCTGTGTACAATATTATGCGAGTTTAATTAATCGACTTAAAATTTCGTTTCTGGGTGCATGGCAGCAGATTGATGAATGAGTTCGTAACCGGCGAATTCTCAGGACCAAGCCAGAGGCTTGTCCACGCAAGATCAAAGGCTCACCATTTACCAAATACATTTCTTCGAACGCCTTACATGCAGCGAAAATATCACAAATATAAAATGATTTTCTTAACACCTTAGGTGCTACCCAAAAGCCCAGACAAGCGCGTTTCGTCGACCTTGTGTCGTTGAACGAGGCATCTGCGAGAGGTTTGGTTTATCAGTTGGTCCTCCAGCTTCCTCTGTGTGCTCTCGCATAGATTTGTTGTTGATTTATTTTATTTCCTAGAAAATTAGCAGGTGAACAAGCAACCAAGCTTCTTAGGCTCGATCCGACTTTAACCATGCATACGTGAGCTAAAATTTATCGGCTACTCCAGAATAACCACCTAATACTCACAAGCAGCCAACAACCAGTAAGTCATATGCGAAAACTGAATGGTTTACCATATTAACAGCTCGTAGAGAACGCTTGGGGGGGGGGGGGAACGACTGATGGGCGGGTGCCCTTGTGAATGCGTCATGCAGGGTCAGATGATCTACGAAACGCGCGAATCCAGATTTTGAGATTGAACGCATGCTGTTGGCATGACAAATCGCCCAGCATTCTCTACATTGCTGAGAAGAGGCTGGCAGCTTGCGAGTAGTACATGTCGAATTCCGGAATAAGTCTAAAAGTATTGTTTCACGTTTGCGCATTAATTCCCTCGGAAATTAATTAATGAAGTAAAAACCGGGGCCTAACAGAGGCGTGGTTTTGAATACAAACATCCGGTATCCCAAAGCAAAAAACGCGACGCGAGCAGATGCCCATTATGCGCCGTAGATGCGTCATCTGCTGAAGTGTTAGCTGGAATTCCAAAATTTATTTGACCCAGGAAGACAGCTCAAGTAGGATTGCAATACTACTTACCATACAAGAAGATTCCAACATTCCTTTAAGCTAATATTAAGATGCTAAATGGAATTTATAGCATTTTTCAGTGGATTTGCTTTATAAAGTATGCTTTGTAAACAACATTAACAAATGTGGAGACATGATTTCCCGTAAATGGACATTACATGGTGATAAGACATCATACAATTAGAAACTTTTAAAAACGAGAAATACTCCTTCTTCGAAGGTTTTATTAAAATGAGACGCTATTTGTTACCAAACAGGAAAAAATGAATATTTTGTGGTTGTTTTTAAAAAAATATTTAAATCTATAACGACATCGAAAATCAATGAGAGGAATTCGTGCTGCATAAGTAATCATCTTAAAATGCAGTTTTTGCAGGCGGTAGAAAAGGATTTTGTTTAAATACCGGCATCCCGACGTGACTACAATATCTTAAGGTTATTCAGGACGGTCATTAATACTACAAGCCTACTGAAGTAATATTTTTGAGTCGAGAACAAATTCCAGGATTTTGGCCAACATTCTATTATATGGTACATCCATTTTAAATCCTTAAATGGGGAGACAGCCCGGGCATCTTTAAATTCCCCCATCGGTGCCTCAGTGACTGAACCAGTGCAAAAACCATGCACATTTTTTTACGGACGATTTACGCTTCAGCTCGAAATTCAGACAATAGCGTCTAAAAGATACTATGAATAATCTTTGGCCACAAGAGCGACTTTCATATAGCAGGTAGCGTCGAGGTAGGTAACGCTCGAAAACTCTAAGAATTTAGTAGTAGCAGATCCCCCTCCCCCACTGAGCGAGTCAGATCGCAATACGTTTGTGTGCGGACTTTGGTCCTTACAGTTTGGCCAACATCGACGTCTGCGTGAGTAGTTTGAGCGCTTTCTCAACTTCAAAGACCAAGGAGTCACTACCACACCTCCCCTACCACCATCAAAAGCAACAATCCCTGCTTTCTAGCCCATGTGCTGTCATGCAGCTCCTGTACCCAAGTTGAATTCACGACTGCCGTGTTCAAACTGCGCAAGAGAAAGACGCCCGAAGTGTACAAAATTCCTGGCAGAGTCTGCAAGGCTTTTGTTGACACTATGGCGACTGCGCAAGTCTGTGAAAATGAAATGGTTGCTGTTGTTCGGGCTCGTGCTACACTTCGAATAAGGGAATAAAACGATGAGAGAGAATTACAAGGGGCATGTTTCATCAAAATTACCGTAATGGCCCCCCGCCTTCAACATGCTTACAACGATTCCAGACTCTGAGTTATTCAAGGACGAAATCTAACGAAGCCAAGCTCCGGACTGGACGGATGCATCAACCAAATGTTCAACCTGTGATGCTATCTTCAGCTTTGCTGTGGTCACCAGCGGCAGACGGCGTCTGCCTACTGGCTTTCCTACAAAAAGAGACTTCGGACTTCAAGATTTCAAGACTTGCAAAAGTTAGCTCAACTACTGCTGATTCAGGTTTATGGAGTGTTTGTCATTGAATTCGGGGCAACTTCTGTATCACCGTAGACAGTCTTCTGGAGTCACCCGTTTAACTTTGAAGTGCAGTCCCAATGGAGCACTAGAATTAGTCGTCTACCATGCTGAAATATTGCCGAATGTTCTAGTTTTGTGGTAATCAAAGGTCTAAAGACAGAAATATTGTCGACGCGTTGCTGTCTGTGCATCAGTTTATAATCGGAGACTGTGCTTAGGCGGAGAATAGCGGCGGGCAGGTGTTTCTCGTCACCGAGCTGTTTGGAGCTCCATGTAGTCAAAGAAATTTCCAATGAGGACGCAAAAATGAAGAAATTCAGAGTGACAGGAAACAGCTACATTCAACCACAGAATCAAGGCCTCAGTTCTCAGACGGTTTTGAATTCGTACTCGGACCCATCATCAGGTACGAAGGTAGATGCAGATAGTTATATTCTCAAAGCAACCCAAGCCATGGACGGATACTAGCCATAATGGCCATAAGCCCTATCATCGAATATTGGGGGAATTGTATTCAGGAAATCTCGAGTTCCAGGTTTATGCATAAGTGAAGTAGAAGAGGGTACGAGCACCGAGACAGTGTTTATTGTCCTGAGTTTTCGGACTCGTGCAGCAGTCCATCGTCCAACAGAAAAAGCGACGGTTATAGGGCATGTTGGCAAATCATCGACGGACAGAGCAAAAGTGGAGGTGGTTGCGCAGGGCTCTGTACGCCGGCACAAGATCGATAAATCGATTGACTGAGTTCTAATCTGAGACCCAGTCTTCAATTAGTTCTCGGCCTGTCTTGTTTCCGGCGTGGACGACTACTTTGGTTGCAGCGAAGTTAAATTCGTGACCCATTTCGCAGCTGTGAGCGGCCATTACTGACAATGCGTCGCCTCTTCGCACAGCCAGCTTATGTTAGTGTATGCGGATGGTGAATTTGGGGCGATGTTCACTTTCAACACCCAGCTCCGCAGCAATTCGCCCAGTCGCTTCTGAAACGCCCTTGATGCATGACAGAGAATGCCATATCGTCGGTGGTGTTGTTGTTTGAGCCCTCTGGGGATGACCGCATAGGCAACGACTTATGAATGCTCTCGGATAGCCATTTTGCACAAACTGGTCGCGGAAATAACGGGCCTCACGTGCGCGTTCCTCCGGTTAGCTGCAATAAGCTTGAATCCGTTTGAAGAACTCCTTTGCATAACATTGTTTGTGAGGCAGCGGATGGTTGCTGTGAAAACTGAGAAGCTGTGTGGTGTTCGTTGCCTTCCTAGAACCATTGTTTACCGCTAAGGTTTCGTTCGACGAGCACATCTAGGAAGGACAGAGGCTGTTCCTGTTCTTCTTCCCTCGTAAATTTTATGTCAGGGAAGACTGTATTGAACAGGCTGGTGAAATGTTGCAGCATGTCCTTCTTGATCATTACCAACGTGTCGTCTACGTAACGGCGCCAAAATACCGGCTCATGTTTCTAACTCCTTTTTCTAACTCCTGTAGGACCAGTTCTGTCACTAAACCGATGACTTGTGAGCCCATCGGAGTTCCCTTGATTAATTCATAGGTCTCTCCAGCAAAAGTGAAGAAGGTTTGTTGGCTGAATTCAGAAAGCTTCATGAAGTGTTTAATTTTGAGTGTATCCTGAATCTGGTCGCACGCCTCATCAAGTATTTTGCGCAAGACTTCGCGGGCCAAGTTTGGTGGGATGTATGTGAATAACGACGTCACGTCGAAGGAGATCATGAGCTCGTCCGATTGAATCCTCCGACCTCGGAGGTCTATGAGGAATTGTATTCGTCCCAGAACGGAGGCCGAATGACCTGGAGTAAGTTGTCATCCGCATGTTCCGCGTCGTAGGGGTAAGTGTCCCAGTGTAGCCGACGAAGACGTCGAAGATGGCCCACACCCCTCGGAAGCGAAGCATTGGAAGTAAGTCCCGGGTAAGACCGATCTCCGCAGAGTCGTTAACGAATGAGGGCGAAAGTTCGAGTTCCAGGTGTATATATAAGTGAAGAAGAAGAGGGGTCGAGCACCGTTAACGTGTCCCATACTCCTCCATAGTGCAGGGGAGGGCCGAGGGTAGTGCCGACGTAGAGAGAGGATGCGACAAGAACGAGACGGTATGTTACACCATCACCAGCCTAGGTCCTCACGGCAAGTGTCTCTTAATTCAACCAACTCCAAACAGTTCGTGGGAGGTTGCCTAGTCCAGCTCCGTCCTCGGTGCTGCTGGATTTGGTGCGATGTTTGCTCCTCTCCATCCCACCACTACAAACAATGTGGCGTCCAGTCTACTTCTCGTTACGTATACCGAACCGACGTCGTCCGGATCTCTGATGCCTTGGTAGGTCCTAATCTTACTTTATCGACGTAGCTTCTTTCTAAGACAGGTGTTTTAAGGTCTTTTTTGACGGAATTGTGTCACTTGTCATCACTCATGCAGTCAATGATAGAGAAATGCGAAACGCCGTGAAAGTTTATTAATCCAACGATGTCAAGCCGAGCGGATTTTCTTTCGATTCCCCAGCAACGGTTGCAGTGGGCAATGACCGAGCTACCGACAAACAAGTCACTTCCACCGAAACAAATTCCGAACGCCTACCCTAAGTATACTCAGAGGATAAACCGAGATTCCCTCTAGATTACAGTACCAGTTTCTCCTTACGTTCTCTTATTACTTTTCACTGATACCGTTGGGTTAATAAACTTTCATCACGTTCCTAATTTCTCTATAATTGGTTGCAAGAGTGACGGCAAGTGACCACGATTCCGCCAAAGTAGACCGTAATACGCCCGTCTTAGAAAGAGGCCACGCCGATAAACCACACATCGGACCCGCCGAAGCATCGAGTCCGAACGTCGATCCGGCCTTGAACTTAGGTACAGTGAGTGACCGATCTCATGAAATATAGGCTGAAATTCCGAAATTAAGTTGTAATACTGATTATCTTGTGGCAGGATCCTATAATATTTCGGACTTGGCAGGATGTCAGCTTTCGAATATACTGCGTTTCAATCTCCTATAGAAACCGTGCTCGGTAAAAATTGACCACATAAGAAGCATGCATTCTTCATATTGGTTTCTGATGGTCCAAAAAAATGCTTTCTTTCAATCGTTTCGTAGACAATCACGTCATCTCTATATTATATCCTCGAAGAAGGTTTCAAAAAAGTTTCCAATTATTAGATTTCTTAAAGCCGTGCAGTGTTCATCCGTATAGTGTCGTGCCTGTTCTGTTATCACTGCTCCTCATGAAATGTACAACATAGTCCGCAGCCATTACAGAATTTTATTGACATTATACGATATATTTGTAAAGGCATAGAAGAATATGTTATTCTCTTCATGCGGAACGCATGCCCCTCGTAGACTGAAATCGCTAAGCGCTAGTGCAACGACTGAACAGGCTCCAAATTATTCGACAATTAGAAAACCTTTTGAAACCTAAGTATAGCCCTTTTTCGAGTACGAAATCTAAAGATGACGTGATTCTCTATCAAACGCCTGAAATCAGCCCTTCTCGCAGGACTGAGTGTCAGACTGCAATGGTTTCCTTTTAGGTGGCCTGTGTGGCTCACCCGCTTGCCGGAGATTCGATTCGGGTCTGTCTTGTTGGTGTGAAAACTTGATCCATCGTGCGCGGATCAGACGTGTGTGGCACGCGAAGACGGGTGGTTGGGCCTTGTCGGCCTCCGGCTTTATTGATTCTGTCTTGGAAGTGGGTCCAGGTGGGGAAGGAAGAGAGAGCGTGACAGATGCAGTACAAGTCTACTACCCGGCGTCTGCCATGCTGTGAGGAACACTGCAGACAGCGTAATTTGCGACGGTTAAGCTGTATTAAAAAATAGACCCTGATTCTGGTGGTGATTTCCACCTCTTAACAAAGGCTAATTTTCTTCGTTTCTTCAGATATATCACATGCAGACCGCGTTTTAATTTGCCCGGTGCAGTTATCACAAAAAAATCGTTCTTATTATGGTAAAAGCTAACATCTTATGGCGCAGAAAGTCTTTGCGCGTTTTGTGAATGGTAAAAACGATGTCCTGCCAGTTAGTAGACACATGCATCCCGGCAATAGACCAGACCAGGGCAGTTTTTAATGCATTATAAATAAAATCGAAGCCAACCAGTAGTCCATGCAAACATTAATCGAAATCTAAATTAACAAGTGACAGATAGTTTCAACTTGGTCTGCTATTTTGTCTAAATTGCCAGTACTTTGCTTAAATTATCGAAAAACGAGTCTAAAAGGCTGTGCGGCCTCGTGATAGAAGGTGAAGAGGACCATTATTATCAGGCTGGTAGATGATTACCAGAGGGGTACGGGCTTCTCGCCACAAATCAGTCTTTCACATCATGCGATGCGTCGCGCGTTGGGTGACGTCATCCCGAATGCATCTTTCTTTTAGCACTTGGTCCATTCACACGTGGACAAAATCATTGAGGCTGGCAAGTCCACGTGTGCGTGAATAAGCTTAGCCAAGCCAATCGATCGGTATTCATTTTAGCCCTATTCGCGCACAAGTATCGATCAACGTGAATTGTTCTGGCTGGCTGAAATTAGAGTTCCGTGCCAAATAAACGTCTCCTGATCTTGTGTTGCCTCCTATACGAGACTTGACTCTGGGATTTTGGTGACTGGTGTATGGCAACAATGCTAACCTAGTTATGTCGAGTGCATGATTGTTGGCCGAGGTTAATAACTCAGGGGAGCGCTTATGCTAAAAGAAAATAACTGAAGATATTTATTTGTACGTGGCAGAGAAGGAAATAAAAAGATCTCACGGTGGCTGTTGTGTGAAGGTTGTCAAGATGCTTTGGGGTAGTCATCGGAGTAAAAATATGACAATACAGTACTTTCTTGACAATGCTGCATTGTAAATTTACTGTTATAATCAAATGGTAAAAATAGTGTTCCCTTGAATTGGTAACAATATGGAGGACCCAAATGTGTGGTATTACAAAGTTCTCAGATGTCCAGCTCCTTTGCTCAACACAAGAGTTCCTCCCAGAGTAAGTAATCCCCGCCAAAAACCATATTCTTGCTACCGTTTCTAGATCCCAAAAGAAAGATTTATCAAGTATAGGACTAACGCCATTTGTCCGCTATTTGGCAGAGGGGATACAACAGTAAAATTATGGTTTATTTCTGGGAAAATGAGCATAGTACTACTTCAGGAATATTGTCGAATATATGAGCCGAATAGTTGTGCATACATGTCCGCACAAACAGGACAAGGGCAAGCGATCACAGCCAACGGGAATAGATGAAGAGCGGGGAGCGAGAAAGAGAGAGAGAGAGAGAGAGAGAGAGAGAGAGAGAGAGGGAGCGATAGTGCGCCGTTGTCTGCAAGGGCTAAAATGTTCGAGGAACACCTCGTGATTGGTGGGACCGGAAATTAGCGAAGATCGCAATTTCGCTGCCATAAGGATTTGTAGTTATAGATGTGCATTCCCGATAACGCCCGCCAGAATCCGACGTAGCCCACATACTGCGTACCCCGGTTCAGGGACACGATATTTCGACCGTCGTTTTCGACGATGTCCGCCGTGTGTTTTACCATAAGGTGAGAGCAGGGATGGTGACTTGTGAGTGATTTAGTTTATACTTAATGCGGACTTGCACTACGTCTACCGCACTCTCTCCTTCCCACCTCCCCCACCTGGACCCGGTGTCGGGACAGAGTGAAGAAGATTGGAGGCGGGGGAGGACGAAAGTGGATGACGCGGTCGAGTCCGCACCTTGGAGCTCCGATCCGCACCGCCTGGTCCACACAGTAAATGGCCAGGCTTTTGACCAACAACAATGGGATGAACGGCAGGGGTCCCAGTGTGCGCGACGTCTGCTGGCAATCGGGTCTGCGACCGCACCCCAAAATGTTGGCATTTGTTTTGGTGCACAGAAACTGAGATGGCCTTCCTGTTGGTCCAGCGCATCCACCACGTGCGCCCACTTGGGACACACTAAGGCCAGCATGACATCAACACGAGGAAGCTAATGAAGTGAGGATCACTGCCAGATGAGGGCAGTCGAATGGAAATATCCTAGTTTGCATTTGATTATCCTACCACTGAGGAGCATTGCATTGTGCATTGTGTTTCGCTGCTCTCTCAGAACATGATTAAAGTTTTGCCGAAAAGGTGAGTGTTGGGCTTGGTCAACAATTACACAAGGCAATACTCGAAAGAAGTCAAATGACTACTGGTAGCCTAACTTAAGAATAGGAGATCGCTAAAAGCGTTTACCTAAAAGAACAGCGCCGGATGAGAAACCTTGGATTTAAGTAAATGGTTGTCAGTCAAACTTATACCAAACTGCAGTCAAGGGTACTGACACGTAAGAGGAGGCTAACAACTTATTCAGTTGTCGGTCGGTTCAATTTGGGATGCCATACATTCCGAGGGGATTATAGCTAGAACGAGTGTTAGTATTAATGTTGAGGATAGGGTTAGGAAGGTTGGGACTGCGACAATGATGATTAGTGATGGATTTAAAGTTGAATTTGGGTCACAAAAACATGCACCCCCTGAAATGTATCGTAAGGTCATCTGTGATACAGGAGGGTTCATATTTCTATGTTCGACCACTGCGAAGTTCCGTCTCCGGAAGTATTGGCTGGAAAGTGGAATGAGACTCCAGGTATTGACAAAAATACACGAGACCATCAGTTCATAATACCGGTGGAAAACATACTAGAAGATCCTGCAGTGCGATTTTTCGTCATTTAAAAACAGCGGCCATAGCAAATAATAAGTTTTTGGAGTCGAGGTTAACTCATACACTAGTCCGCAATAAGACACTCCCTTTAGTTGGCGTGGCGTAGTGAAGTGTTTTATACACGCATGACTACCATATTCTTACCAGGGTGTGTTGATTTTAGTAAATATCCGAAATATTACTGGAAATCCTTGAGAAGGAACCATATGTTTTCACCTCAGCCACACAAATAAGACATGTAGAAGGTCATCTTGGGAGAGTTAGCGCCGGAAACGAGAAACTTCAGAGGCACTAATATCAGAAAACGGCGGCTCTCGGTCGTCATGAAGGCCTCAAGAGACTGACGTTTAAGGACCACGGGAAGACTATGAGAAATAAGAGAATAGAGGCCAGGTGGACGAAGCTCAGACCGTCTTTCCGAACAATATGAAGCGGTATATTTCCGTAAATATTGCTCATTGCGTCCAGAAGAATGCCTTTTCTAGGAGACGTAGTAAGCAAATTATTAGGACAATGCCCAAGGACAGCTATCACGAGTGCCTTCCCCGCCGCAAACTTGTGCGCACTGTTTGTAAAGTCTCCCCCGCTATGGTTTGGGGGTAAAGACCGACTGCCGTTGCAGGCCACAACGACGTGTATTTGTTCATTCACCTGCTCCTGTGAAGCAGGTGCAATGAAGCATCTGAAAAGGAAGGTACGCGAGCACATACCTGCCTGGCTAGGTAAAGGGAAAGAGCCGTCGGTTTCCAGTTCAGTCCTCGTACACTTTATCGATACGAACTGCCAAATCGACGCCAGAGATGGCGTTCAAGTTATCTACTGGACACTAGCATGCTACCCTAAAGGCTACGCAAATTAGTACTAGCAACAGCTGAGGCAATGGCTATTCGGTTAACGAATCCAGCGCTCTTTTGTCAGAAGACGTTGATGCAGGCAGTCTGTCTCCTTGGCCTTACCCCAGGTGGAGATCTCATGCCGATCCAACGCCATGAGAACACTTATCCACACTCCGTGTGCTTGACATACAGACAGCAGTTGAGATGCGCTCACCGACCGTGTCACGGAACTCACTCGTCCCGATGTGCCTCAGGACCCTCTCCCGAGTCCAACCAACTGCCGCGCAACGGCGGGTAATATAGGCAGAATAGCATTACTGACAAAGACAAGAAAGACTGGAATGGCCATTTCCAGCCTATTAGCCGTCTTCATCCGGTCACACCCAACTCCGAAGTGTGGAACACCTGAAGGCTGATCCTGCGACCTGTTGGTTAGAGTTCCACTGCCTCTAACCTCTGAGCTACGGGCTCGTTGTCCTGTCGGTTGACGTTGAGAATATACAATGGTAGAGAGGCGCTCACCAATCGTGTTACGGAACTCATTCGTCCCGTCGGGCCTTAGGACCCTCCGTCGAGCCCATCCAGCAGCCGCACAGCGGGATCGAGCCCCAGGTGTTCCACACTTTAAGCTTGGGCATGACTGGCTGACGACGGCTAATAAGCCGTAAAGGACCATGCCAGTCTCCCTCTTCTTTGTGGGTAATGTTATTCTGCCTATACAGACAGCGCTTACACCCCTCCCCGAACCCCCTCCCTTCTTCCTCCCTCTGTTCCCTCAGCTCCAACGTCATTGGCACGCTGACTCTGTCATGCGGGTGGCGGGCGAATAACGGGTGTGACACAAACCCTGCGCATGGCTCACAAGTTCATTCTCCGTGTAATTGTATGGGTCTGATGATGAATCACTAAAAAAATATGTTGGCCAATTGAATATTCAATTTCTTTGCGCTAAAATTAATCATTATGTTGCCATGGGTTTGTTATTATGTTTGACTATCGGAAATCCACGCGTCTTACATGGGGAACGTAGGTATAGGCTACCAGTTCAGGCCACCTACATGTGCATTTAATCCTTTACTTGCTCCTGTGGAGCAGGCTGTATTAGTCGTACGAGTCGGCGCCTATCCACAAGAATACGAGCATACACAGCTCCATCCTCGCACACGTGGTTGATTCTGGACATCGTGTGGACCCCCACGAACCCTACCGTGTGATTTACAAGGTCCCACCTAATTACCCTAAGCGACTGGGTCAGCGCTCATTAGCAAAGGTAGAGGCAACTGCCATCAGGCTACAGAGGTCGGTCCAGTGCATGCAGAAGGACCTCCTGCACACGCTGTGTCTACTGTGGCCAAAGGTCGATTAACTGCATGCAT
>CACRXP010000033.1:2200612-2210632 GCA_902702965.1 Spirometra erinaceieuropaei | reverse complement strand
CCTAACCCTTACCCTAACCCTAACCCTAACCCTAAGCCCTAACCCTAACCCTAACCCTAACCCTTACCCTAACCCTAACCCTAACCCTAACCCCCTTTGAGTTCCCTTGAGCCTAGTTCTATCAGGCTGTCCCCAACCCTCGAAGCCTATTGCAATCATTATCCCTAAGGCCTATCGCCAAGCCAAATCGCCTTCCCAGAACCTCTAACCCTTAATCCCTTCCTGTAGCTCCTATCCTCTAACATAAACATGAAAGACGAAATATGATCTTGTCGGCAAAGCATTTTTTTGCACTCATTATTACTGAATACATCCGAAAAAGAGCTAGCACTGCGCAAGTGATTGATATGTAACAATAAATGCCATGTTCTCCCACCAGAGGCGAAAAAACCATGAGTATTTTATAGCGAAATCGAATATACGACCAAAATATTTATTTGTTTTCTTCTCGGTGTAATAATGTAAGGCAGTTGGTGAGCCGTTAGCATAATAGAAAAGTAAGCAAACGTTAAATGGGTGACTTAGTAGAGGAGGTCATTCAAGTGATCGAAATCTTATTTGTTAATGACATTTATTGCGGACATTCATTTTTTCGACAATAAGGTTTCCAGCTTGAGTGAATCTTTAAATGGGACCCGAAGGACTATCCAGACGAAGAAGAACGTGTAAATGCCTTCAAGTAACTTACTTACTTGTACTTGATATGGCTGCGATCATGCCTGATCTAACCGGTCTCGATATCACCCGAACTTTACTTCTCCACGCGTGAAAATCCGCGGCAGCAGATTAGGACATCTCAACCCATTCTTTTCGCCAACGACGTAGACCGAATACTGAAGGTCCAAGAACCATCCTTATGTCTGACGAACTTTGCCGAGCCACGTTTTAAACTGACCCCCTCTTCGACGGCTCCAATAGGGCACCGGTGCGGGATCGAGGGCAGTAACACTGAGCTCCTGAGGTGGACGACGAAGAACATGCCGAACAACCTCAGTCGTCTTTTTTCGATAGCCTGAGTTATCCTTGCGATGTTGTCGCAGCGAGCGCCGACTGTATCATTTGAGACGAAGTCGGTGAACTTCACTCAAAGGATGGTCCGCAAGTAGGGGTGGTCAAATACCTCTAGTTTTCGCTCATCCGCCACGCACAAAGCCCAGCATTCACAACCGTAGAGAAGGACAGACCGGACAGATGCACGGTACACGCGAATCTTAGTGGCGAAGAAGAGGTCACGTCGGATCCATAGGCATTTTCGAAGGCTTGAGAAAACTTAGCGGGCGGCATCGATTCGGGAGACAGTGTCGTCCTTAACATGTCCATTAGGCAGCAGCCTCCCCCGAGGTATTTAAAACTGTTTTCTTCTTCAAGTTGACAGCCATCAATCCCAAGGGGTGCCTTATCCTGGTCAGGGATGCAGCTTTAAAGCACTTTGGTCTTCCCAGCGTTTATGGATTAACCAACCGATTTAGGGATCTCGTTCACCCGTGACACCATACACTGCAGATCACCAAAACGTGAAGATCATCGGCATAGTCGAGATCAGTCAGTCGATGTCCGGGTGCAAACTCAACGCCTTCACTCTCGTGTAGGGCTCTTCCGAGGATTCAGTCATAAGCATAGTAAAACAGTATGGGTGACAGGATACAACCCTATCGGACGCAAGACCGAATACCGAACGGTTTAGAAAGATTGTTGCGGACCAGGACTCTCACAGTAGTGGAGCGATAATAGGCCTTGATCATGGTAATGATTTTTGCCGGTGCACTATCTAGCGCCATTATCCGCCACAGGGACACACGGTGAACGGAATCGAACGCGGCGGCAAAGTCAATGAAGCAGACGGCCGTCAGTTGTTTGTAGCTATGGCGAAATTCGAGAATGCGCCTCAGTGTGAATATCTGATCTGCGCATCCACGTCCAGCACGAAATACGGCTTGGTTGGGCCTCCTCCTTGAGTCACGCACAGCCTGGAATCGCCTGAGTAATACAATAACGAAGATCTTCGCAGCAACGTCGATGGGACTTATGCCGCGATAGTTCTCGCATCTCGTTTTATCTATCTTTTTCAGATAGGTACAAGGATGCCTAAGCCCCAGTCATCAGGAACAACCTCGTCTCTGCACGCTCGTTCAATCACCTCATGGAGCCAGGGCGCCAGGGTGTCGACACAAGACTTGAAGATTTCAGTGGGTATACCGTCTTCGACGGGTGCCTTATTGTTGCTCAACTTTCGAATGACATCGGCGACTTCTCCTTCAGAAGGGGGGTCGCATGGCACTGCATAGTCCGCAGAGGGAAAAAACTCCACTGAAAAGGAGAGCAAGGGCGAGGTAGAATGGGCATCGAAGTTGATATAGTGCTCAAAGTGCTCACGCCAGCGCTCGACTTCGGCCGAGTTGTCAGCAATACAGCTGCCGTTCACGTCGCGAACAGAGTCCCTCAGTGCAGAGGGCTTACCGCTAACTTGGCGGATCAGACGGTAGAACTTTCGAGTATCACCAACGTTCGAAGCCTGTTCCATGGCGGTCGCTATTTCAGCACAATATTGCTTTCGGTCATCCCTGGTCGATTTCACCGTCATTTTTCAAAGTTGGCGGAAGCAGTCATCGTTGCGGGACCTGGTTCGAGCCGTCTGAGCAGACAACTGCAGGGTTTTATAGATGATCCAGTCGTTGCGACGTAGCTGAGTGTATCCAAGGATTTTCTCAGCTGCCCCATAGACTAAATTCTTCAGTGACGACCACTAGTTACTGACTTCTCCGTCGTCTCGGGTTGTAAAACAGGTCCGGATTTCTCTGTTCAGGGCCTAGGCAGTGCTGGCTTGTCGGATTTTTGCGACATCGAGGCGTCTAGGACGTGACATTTTTGGCGCGGATGAGAGATGAACTTTCAGGCGTGTACGGACGAGGACATGGTACGACCCATGGACGTTACCAGTCTCGGCACCACGCATCGATCTGCTATCGTGAACCCAGCTGCGGAACCTTGAGCTGACCAGTATATAGTCAATCTGACTGGCCGTATGACCGTCGTCTGAATACCATGTCAGCAGATGTTTTTTTGCGATGCTGGAAACACGTGTTGGTGACAAGCAGTCGGTTCTGATCAGCGAATTGCAACTATCTCTCACCATTTTCGCATTGGGAGCCAAGCCCAAAGCGACCAAGAAGACGACTGGTTGTGGGATCGCCATGCACATTTCGGCCATTCAAATCGCCAGCAACAATCAGCAGATCACAGCGGGGCACTCTTTCAACTAGTACTTGCGACTGAGAGTAAAACGCCTCTTTATCGCGCTGTTCGGCAGCCAAAATTGGTGCGTACACGGAGACCATTAATATGTTCGTGAAGTGGCCCTTCAGTCGCACGTAGGCCATCCGGTCATTGACTGGTTCCCAAGCAAGTAGCGCAAGGTCAGCTTGTTGCGATAGGACGATCGCCACACCGTGACGACCAGAAGAATCGCGCGGGCCACTGTGGTACAGGGTGAAGTGTGATTCGTCTCCCGGGATCTGTATTTCACGGGGGCCTGATTCAGGGAGTCGAACTTCAGACAGACAGCAGACATCTACGCTGTACTGATAAAGGCTATGTGAGGTCAGTCTTTGTGTACCGGGGTTCGGAAACGTTCGCACATTCCAGTATCCAATACCGGGAGTCCGTCCACGATTGCGTAGTCCAGCTCGCATACAATTCGACCGCACCACTGGACCAGGGTTGGGGAGTGCGTCGGTTCCTGCGGACGCCGTTGCTAGCGTCGTAATACTGTGATCGGACATATTTTATGAGGTTTCTTAGGAATTTCGAACACAGGCGGGTCCCTAACAGCCACTCGGATTGTTTGTTCGAGGTTGTTTTCCCTAGCGCTTTGTCTTAAAAGCCTAACCACAAGGAAGCGGTGGCAATTAAACCTATTTAATGGCGGTTTACGGTCGCCATGTCGCGATGCCGTCATTGGGTTTTGCGGCTTGTTATAAGGCTTTCAGTGTGCCAAACCTCAGCCCACCGAACCTTGGTAGCAATGTCGCGGCTGGTCCGTGGCTGCTTATTCTGCTTATTTCGCGGCTAACCACTATCTGCCACCTGTGGACGAGCCGGGTAACCAGAAGGTAGGCTAACGGACAACCCGTCTTACCCTTTTATTCCGAATTTATTATAAGTAAATGTTTATGCAAACTGGTTTTTGTAGCCAATTAGTTCAAAAAACCGAAAATCACGGAGTATTTTGCAGTAGTTGAAGACCGACCAGAAGCTGAGAATGAAGGCATGGGAGAAACGTTGTACTTATCTTTCCAATAATTCTGAGAACATGTTTAGCGGTGATTTCAAAAAACGACTGTTTTGAACGTTATTCTTAGGAATTGTCACATTTAGGTTGTTTTTCCATGGAGTAATTTATGTACTTCGAAATCTGACGCTAACGAAATTACAAAGCTTTCCATTTCGAAATATTTTACTATTTTGGGAAACGTAGGATGTATGATTATTTAACTATTTTCTTTAATAGATTTTTGTGTTTTTAATTTCCTTGAAATTTTTCGTTGTAAATACAGATTTTGATTCCATGCATTTGTGTCGGATTTCGAGTGATAAGTTATCATTCGTACAGCAAGTGACCTATCTCATGAAATGTTGACTGAAATTCTGAAATGCGTTTTCGATTAGGAAGGATTACATGGTCGCGTTTGTGATACTGATTATCTTAAGGCATACTCTTATAACATTTTAGACTTGGCAGGATGTCGGCTTTAAAATGCACTTCTTTTCAATCTCCGGTAGAAAGCGTGTTTGGTAAAAAAAGGCCTACTTAATTAGCAAGCATTTTCCCATTAATTTTCGATGTTATTGGAAATTTCAGTATATTTTATAGAAATCACAAACACAAATTTGCTTTCTTTTAGTCAATCAACAGAGAATCACGTTTTCTTTATATTTGACACTTAAGAAAGGAGTATAATAAGGTTTTAAAATAGTTTCTAATTATGCGACTTTTTAAGACCGCGATATGTCCATTCACATAGCATCGTACCTGGCCGTTTACTACTGCTCCTCATGAAATATACAACCTGATCCGCATCCATTGCACAAGTTTATGGACCCTGTATGATATCGCTTTAATGACATAGAACAATATGGGATTTTCTTTACGCGGAACGTATGCACCTTGTAGAGTGTAATCACTAAGCGCTAATTCAACGAATGATCAGGCTCCAAATTTTTCGGCAATTAGAAAACCTTTTTAAAACCTAATTATACTCCTTTCTTAAGCATAAAATATAAAGAAGACGTGATTCTCTATTGATTGATTAAAAGAAGGCATATTTTTGTTTATGGCTTCTATAAAATATATTTGAGTTGGCAAGACCATCGATAATCAATGGGAAAAATGCATGCTACTTAAGTAGTCATTGTTTGCCGAGCACGCTTTCTGAAGGAGATTGAAAAGAAGTGCATTTAAAAGCCGACATCCTGCCAAGTCTAAAATGTTATAAGAGTATGCCTTAAGATAATCAGTATCACAACCGCAGCCAAGTAATCCTTCCTAATCGAAAACGCATTTCAGAATTTCAGCCAACATTTCATGAGACAGGTCACGCACTGTAGGCTTCGACGCTTTGTCCCAATCGCGTCACCGACTGTATCATCGTCACATCCTTTTTTACAATCGGCTAATTAACCGCGAATATACATTGACCGGCATATCAGTAAATAATGAAGTACAAAGACAATTACTTAAGACACAAATGAAACCAAATCGTTGAGAAATGCGCTGCTGCCCAGACGTGTTGGACCGTGTTGGATCGGTGTACCCTACGCGTTAATGTCTTAACGTAACTTCCATGCTAACCTACTACTACTGCCGTGCATGGGCGCATGACTATTATCTTAGACGTCGGCTTTCACATCACATCAGCCGCTGCGTCCAATGGCGTCGCTAATTTGTTGGCAAGTTGTCAAGTGCATGAGAAAAGAAGCAGAGAATAAGGCCAGTAGTAGGGAACCCTCCTGCAAGACATGGAAGGTCGTCAATTGACTGGGCAACTGGGTCCTCTCAGGATGCAGAGTCCAACGGCTCCTTCGACCGTTCTGATTCTGTCTTCTCTTATAACCCAAGGCAAGTGAGGGAGGACAGATTGTGGAAAATGGGACGCATGTCTACGCCACTATACACTATTTCACAGGCAACTTGCTGGTTCTGCGTCCGCTGCATCGGACAGGGGTTTGGTATCGTTTATTGTGGTGCTCGAAACGCTGCCTAAATGGGCTGGAAGTAACATCACCGACGAAGATGGTTGTATAGTATAAGTTTCTGACTAACTATAGGATTTAGGAAAACAATTCGAGAAAATAAGGGGTACCAACCGCATTTTTGAAGATGCCTATGCAACATTCATTAAGACCTAAGCTTGAACTTTTTCCACTTTGCAGAAAATTGCGTTGTTATGGCACAATTTTGGAAGATTTAGTCTTACCACATATTTCTAAGCCGCAACGTTTTTGTGAGAAAAAGAATTTTTGGCCATTCTTGGGCGGCTGCTTGCATTCAAGAAAAAGCTAAATTGTATGGTCGATTATTGTGACCAGCATACTAGTCATGCAAGGAAGATACCCTTTCCTGTGCGGCTGTTGCCCATTGTGGTCACATAGGCTACTAGTAATGTTTTCACTCCGTCTATGGAGGCTGTGGCATGTGAAACGTCGCCCTTTGCCTGATAATGCAGTCAACAGAAGGAGGTGGACAGTTTTAAATAGTTCGGAGCGAGGCTGTCATCGAATGACTAGAGTGCAAAATACACCAGATAAAACATCTGTATCTGCCTTTTTGCCAACTGAGTCAGCCAGTATTCCGTAGCATGTCCACACCCGCCGGAACTGCAATCCGGTTGGTATTATGAGCAAAGGGATTCCCATTATAGAGTTTTCTTCCGAATTATTTGGATAGCTTCTGTCGGCTGCGGATGCAGTGGCAGATCTTGTGTATGAAATATTTAACTTAGGTGTTGTGATAAACCTAACCTAAATTATTTCGCAGTTTACCCGGATTTTGGCGAGTTTAATGTGCGCCAATGACCGTTCATTTAATTCTCAGTGCTGTGGGGTTTGAAATCTTTTATTCTACAGCGGAGATTGAACAAGGACCTGTGGAAGGGGAGATTGGCTCCAACAAGTAAAAGCGATAAAAATTCATGGGCGTCTCTTATTTCCCCAAGACGCCACGAAGTCAGTAAACCCTGCTAATTTCGGGTACTACTGGGCGTGCTTCAATTATTTTTCTTATTCTCCTTACCTCTCTCAGAATGATGGCTTGGGTATTTTAAACTCGATCTGAACAACCTTCATTAAAAAATCATGCATTTCTCCTAACACTAAATTCCAAACTGCGTCTTACCAGTGTATTACTTCTTCTGGACGATCTGTCTAGATTTGGCGTCCCAGAGTCAGCGCGAGCGGTTGAACCGCGGGCAAGGGGGCGCCATTAGCTCTGGAAAAAGTGTTGGCGACAATTCCCCAATGGTGAGCGGACACTTTTACCATCTTCCGACCGCCCAATATATGATACGACCTGAGATTTATGTGTAAGGCAGTGCGGTCACTGCTGTTAATTTTAAATACCCAAAACCAAGAAATTTAAGGCGTGACTCTTGTCTAACGATTCAGTGTGCAATATAACCACAACCTCTGACGATGGAGGCTTGCCTGCTTCCAAAACGTCAAAGATAAGCCTGTTATGTAACCTTTTCTTCTTCTGTTGTGGAACAGCCCTAAGTTCAGAAGCCTCTAAAAGAGTACCAGACCACGTCTTCGCAACTGACCGTTCAGTAGAATTTCAGTCGAAGATAAGAGTGGACTGACGGCTCTGTCTGTCCATTGTCATCTGGCCATCTACAAGAAAATAACAAAGACATCTGGGTTTACCGCACGGTTGAAGCACTAACCTATGATGGATCTGGATGAACCTTCTGCGTGCGAAGTAATGAAGTCCTGCTCATTTGGTCATCACTGAGAATTCTTTCGATAGAAAAGAAGTAGCTTCAGTTATTTCCCTCTATCTTTTTTTCTTTTTGTCCTTCCTTTCTCCTGCACCATGTCAAACGCGTGGACTTAAAAAACAGAAATTCAACGGAAAAATATGACCAAGTACTACGAGCATCATATCCGCATGTACTTATGCACTCAGTATTCGCAGGTCAAAATTATCTACATTTCACTTGTATAGGAATGCTGGAAGGTTCGGCAAATAAGGACAAAAAACAGTCAGATAACAATTTGTGTTCTTTCTCAAGCTAGAGCGTAGAAGGGGTTTCGCTTAATCCGCCTTAACAAGAGAGGATCGACAGGCAAGAGAACTTCGTAGAAGCAAGTTCTACCAATAATCAAAGGAGGTGTTTCAGGGCGCGTTCGCCTCTGCGCCCATTTCTGAGTCATTCTCGCTTTCAGAGGAGGAGGATGATTGATTAAATCCGTCGTCCAGTAATTTGCTTAGAGCCTTGCGCATCGTCACTCGGTAATTGGTAGCAGTTTCGGACGAACTCGCCTTAACGGCATGCTTCCTTTCCTTCCTAGAGAATTGGTCGTAGCAGGCGTCAAAAAGTGTTGTCATGGCGACTAGCCGAAGGTGGTCGTTCTTAGTGAAGTCCATCATATTTACGTTAACGTACTGTCCATCTAAGTCCTATAATGTAAGAGCGGTAAAAGAACAAATGCCGCGCTCCAAGTTGAGTGAAATTTGGCAATGGCAACTAAATATATCACACTATAAAGATCCATAGCGGTGCCAATGACTGACTGGATGTTAACTTTTTTGTGTAAGGACTCTGAGACGTCGCAGGTGGTCGCCAGGGGAGAGGCGGTCACTGTACATGATCCTACGTGTATAAAAGCAGGTCATCTGCAAACGATTTACGGCTGTCAATCGGCCAATACCCGGCTCCAAGTCCAAAGAAGAGTTGAAAATCCAGGCTCACGTCTTCATTGGCCTAAAAACTATCACCCAGGTCCACTTTGTTTTTTATCAGTACATTCTCTCGAACGATAGAATTGGGACCACACTCACTGTTAGCTAGACAAATCAAATAACACCTCCTAATTTTCCACTGAGGTCCCGCGTGTCTAGTCTGCAATGCACGTACGAGGGAAACCGTTTGAGCTAGTGTCATCATTTTGTACTTTACTGTGTTACCAACTGCGGGAATGTCTCTCTTTAAACAGCAAATAGTTGGCACAGCAATTGCTCTGTCGACCCTGGGCGACGACTTTATAAATTTTTACAGACAAATGTCCAAAGAGCACTGCGAGCCCTACGAATCATAAATTAACTATTATATGTTTCTGGTAGTCGAGATGCCGGTTTTGGTGATAATCATGACACAGAAAGCAGTGGTTTCGTCGGTATTTGAAGTGTTGAAATCTATGCCAATGCTCACGAATCTGGTTCCCTACGTGAATTAATACACGTCGTTTAAGCTTCCTCAATAAAGTTTATTATTGTGAGAAGTCATTTGAGGAAATGTCGTTGTTGTTGCTTGTTTTAAATTGACGAAAACAACTCTGCTGGACAACGCCGCTTTGCTGGCTTGCTCCGAAGTGGTACCCTGTTGTCAGGTTATTTTACATACTGGATACCAATATTATTAGCTAACCGGTTTTGTTTACTGCTCTTAATACATAGGGCTCGAGAGATATCGTTCCTCAGTCCGTGAGAACATTATTATTTAAATCAGACCAATCGGGAGCAATGAGGCGTGTAAGTGACATGGTTAATCTACGATATGGTTCGATGATGATCCGAAACCAGTATCTCTGGTCGTTACAATTCCACTTCATCTAAAAAGCCTCAGGAATAATTAGTCTAATAATCTTGACTGACTTGACTGTGGTTATCATCGCCTTTGTTGCAAAAATAAACTTACCAGGATTTCAAACCGTTTTGCTGTCGCATGTCTCGAAATTAAATGATAACAAGCATTACTGCAGTGTTGGCTTCGCCGATTTAGGACGATGAGTAATAACACATTAGCA
>CACRXP010000033.1:2138260-2151244 GCA_902702965.1 Spirometra erinaceieuropaei | reverse complement strand
TATGACGTACTGATGATCGGTAACCACCGTGAAACAGCTGTCTGCGTCTGGCAGAACTTAAAAAGCATCTTCCCGGCTATACAGTTTACCCGCGAAGAAGCAACAGGAGATACTCTCCCGTTCTTAGATGTGAGTATACAAAGACTTAGTGATGGCCAGCTACCAATAAGCGTCCACAGGAAGGACTCTAGTGTCAAAATCATACTTAACTATGGGAGCAATCATCCCGCGGCCCATAAACGAAACTGTGTCCGCACTCGTTTCCATCGGGCCTATCGCAACAGTGATGACTTAATTAAGAAAGGATTGGCCTACTTACATAGGTTATTCCAGTTCAACGGATATTCTTCCAGTTATGTAAAGAACTGCCTCACACCTCCGAGACAACTGCCATGCCCCGAGTCTAATGGAGATAGTGTCACAGAAATTCTATTCACTGTCGTACATTCAGGGAATTTCTGAAAGAATTTCGCGAAAATTAAAACGCTTTGGCGTCTCCATTGGCTACAAGCCCGCATCTTGCCTACGTGAGGCCTTATGTCAAGTAAATGACCCGGTGCTCAAAGAACAACTAACTAACGTCATCTACCGTTTACCGTGCGCCAATCGCGCTTCTGTTTATATTGGCCATAGAGAACGATGCCTTGGGACTCGTATTAACGAGCACAAGTTAGCCCTCCACCGACGTGACCCTCTGTCCCTCGGGTTTGCGCACGTCCTTGAACGTAACCGCCGTTTCAATTGGGACGGTACTGAAGTGATCGCAAGGCCTAGCACTAAACAGGCGCGAAAAGCCCTCGAAGCTCGGCATTCTGGCACGGCCAGCATCAACCGCCACGTCGATATAGATGCTCACTACGAGGACTTACGCACACGCTCATAGTCTTGTTCCCAAACCCTAACAACTGCGAACCCCCACTCGGCCACATAGACATATGATGTTTCGTCACCCCCCTCCTCTTGCGACACGGTGAACAACAACCGAACCCCCCTAACACCTACAACGCCGGTGCATTGCCCCCTGACCGCATCCCGCATCAGTGACCAGTCGCCAGCATTCTCACTTATCCGCAATCTCCCCGCGTTTTCTCCACCTCCAACACAGGAACCCCTTACGGTTCTTCCTTCCCTCCCCCTATCTCACAGCCTACCATAACTCGGTGCCCACCCCTCTCACGCATCACCTGTCCGTTTGTCGTTGTTTGTCCTGTCGCGCCAGCCGACCTAGTCTGCCCATTTCACTTTCCCCGACGACTTGGGACGCGTATAAACGAACATAAACTAGCCGTCCGCCGACGTAACGCCTTGACACTCGTGTTCACACACGCCCTTCAATGCGGCCATCGCTTCAATTGGGAAGGAACTGAAATTGTTGCCATGGCAAACACCACACAGGCCCGAGAATTCCACGAAGCCTGGCACTCTAACACAACTAGCATCAGTCGATATGTCGATCTGGACGCTCATTACGAAGCTCTGCGTACTCGGCTCGCTGACTTGCGCCCACGACCTAACAACAACCGCTAATCCACACGGGGCCCTGTATAATCAGATTATTTCGTCACCCCTCCTCCTACCCCAGACACAGCGAGCCGCAACCGTAATCTCTAACACCTCTACGTTAGACCACTGACTCCTACCCGACGATCATTAAGTCCACCGTCCGAAGTCACATTGAATTATCATCCCCCTACCCTCTAACACAGGGAGCCGCAACAGTCCCCTCTTCCACCCCCACCACAGACCCTAGACTAATTATGTCTCCATCCCCCTTTCATACATTAGCTGCTTACCTATTAGTGGCTGCCCTGTCACGCCAACCAATTTGGTCTGACCATTTCACTTTCTCCTCTGTTTATTTCGTCTGACGACGGGTTGGTGTAATTAGCTCGAAAATGCACGAGTACAACCCGATTTTTTCCGACGAGCCTTCTATCTTTATCATAAATGCATACATGTATACATGTGGCTCACCCTGCCCAAGGACATAACTTTGAAAACTATCGCTGTGGATGTGTTGGTTGTCCAGATCTATATGCAACGACAAGGTTTAGCTGCAATGGTGATGATTCATAAATAAATTTAAGTGTTAATTTTAGAGGCAGCCGCAGTATTGTTGTGCAGGTAAGAACGTGTATCCGCATTGGCTATGCTACTGGTAGCAATTTTACTGATTAGTTATGAGATGCAGACATTGACATTGCACTGAGTTAGCAGATACCCAAAGAAATCGATTAGTGCCCGAAACGCCCATTGGCAATGTGAAAACGATGACAGGTTTTGAGTGCTGTCTTTGCGTACTCGTGGTATTTGACCTTTGATCTCTCACTTTGCATTAACAGTTTTACTGGTTTTACCGATCGCTACCCTAGCCTTTACGTCAGTGTACCATGTCTGCCGATCTTCATGGAGGTTCTTTTAGATATCCGGGTAGATTTGAAGATGCTTCAGAGAGGTGTGCGAGATGTGATGGTTGCGAAACTTTGTTTTTCATGCCGGCTACATCGACATACAACAGTTACTTGGGCATACGCTCGTCGTCGATCCTCGCAACGTGACAGTCACATTGTAGTTGTATATGCCCAACGCGAATGCTTGAGACGTCAGTTCTTTCCAAGACTTCCATGTCAGAGATTATTTCCTTAACAAATGACATTGTAGGGTGGTATCACTTCGAATATTTACCGACTGGTCATCTGAAACTCGTCGTGTCAACGCGTGAATAGCTCAATTTCTGTAAAAAGGCGAGATGATGGCTTTTTATGTGCTCAACAACATGCGAATGAGGATCACCACGTCTCACAACGAGAATATTATCTTGCATGCACCTTCGGTGACTTTTATGGATTGTCAAATTATACAAAGCCAAGCAGCTAGGACAATCACTGAGGTGATAAATAGACTGTGTCTTCTAGTGATCTTTAGGACGAATTTCGCATTCATATTACTTCCCACACTTTTACCTAGAGCCCCATCTCAGACGCAAAACTTGAAGAGAAGTGCACTCTTGAAGTAAGCCATTCGCCTTGATTTGTAACTGGTCCTCTGCCGGGCTAGTACTGCGAGTCCTGAAATGTCCTTCCAAGGCGTTCGATAAGGGCCAGTTAGAAGAGACTTGCAATCATGTTCCATACATACTCGTGGTCATCTTACTGTAGAATTGATTTCCTTCAATCCAGAGTAAGCATAATCATCAGTAGTATGTGTGATCAAAGCTAATTTCACATAATACGCTAGAAGCACGACTTTTCTCTATTTTGCAGATTCAAGTCTAAGAGAAGACAGCCCTACCTGTAATTTGAAATGGCCTGCTAATGCTCGCTTTGACACCCTCCTTGTCGAATGTACATTCCATTTTGCCCTTAAAACCGGCGCGCGAGAACGTCCCAGTCTTCCAGAGCGTAGGTTTCAGGTAATCCTCCTGGTTCATCCACTTCTGCTTCCAAACGCAAGTCGGCAATGTCTCATATCTGAAATACTTCTCTTTTGGTTCTGGCTCAAATTGAAGGTCCACGCGGTTTTCTAGGTAAGACAGATAAGGGTAGATAGCTATGCGGTTGTCCACTCTGCATTGTAGATCAAGAGTTAGCGGACACAAACAACCAAAAAGTTCCTAAGGATGACCAACCTCCCAGGTGTTCTTGGGTTGGTATGCAGTGCAGACGCGTAAACATATGAGTTCCAGAATACGGCTGCGTGATGCCGTCGGGGTTATGACGCCTTTCGACATTAGAATCGAATTCAACTTACCCTAACTTCACATATACGTTCCCCTAAAGTGATTATATTGCAAGATGAGAGGAATCGCGACAATCAATCTCCTCTTTACATCAAAGAAACAACAACTTCTAGGAATATGTTGTCTTTTGGCAGTTCCAATGGTTGTGTGCTGGAGAGGTACACAGTTTAAATTTTCCTTGGCCAAAACGTTTGACATACAGACCTAGCAAGGATAGCACCGCCACCCGAAGACAGACTACTCACATGATTAACAGAGCTCCACATCCACTAAAATTAGCGTGCATCACGCATTAGACTGGTCTGTTCATCTGCGTTGTCTTAAATACTGAAGTGCAGGGGTGACAGCGAAATAAATCTTAAGGTAGGTAAAGAAAAAGAGTCGAGCACCGGAACGCTTTTATTATTGTACTGAGATTTCAGACTAGTGCAGGAATCCATCGTCAGAGGTAGTAGCATCAACAAAACAAGCGACTGTTATAAGGCACGTTGACCAATCAGCGGCCGACGACGCAAGACTGAAGGTGACCACGCAGGGCTCTGTACGCCGGCGCCAGATCGATAAATGGATTGACGAACAAGTGAAGGGCACACCAATGGGTTCGACGATTTCGGGATTCATCGCCGAGGCGAATCTGCAACGGTTAGTGTCGCTGGTCTCCCAACACCACAAACCAAAGTTCTGGGCCCCGTAAATGGATGATACCTTCGTCGTTATCGACCGGGATCAACTGCTGACATTCAAGGAGCGTCTGAATGCGGTCTTCCCGAACAAACAATTTACGATGGAGGAGAAAAAGAACAACGCGCTGGCCTTCCTGATGTCCCCGAATGCCGCAAGGATTGTGGTGGACTAAAGATGAAAGTGTTCACGAAAGCGACATATATGATGCAAGTACTGAACTTCAACAGCAACCACCCAATCAGCCACAAACGCAGTTGTGTAAGGACGCTCAAACGGCTTGTCCAAACGCACTGCAGTGATCCGGAAGACAAGATTGGCGAATTGCAATGCCTCCGACGGGTCTTCAAAGTCAATGGCTACCCGCGCAACTTTGTTATCCGGTGCACACGCAAAGGTCCGAAAGGCCTAACCGCACGGACACCAAAGTTTGGCGAGCGCTTCCATATGTCAAGAACGTTTCGGAAGCTGTCGGCCGCCTTCTCGCACCACTTGGGGTTGGAATGCACACAGACCGGAGGCAACCATCAGACGTCAGTTGATGAAAACACTGCCATAGCAAGGAACATCTGGGGTCATTTATCGGATCTGGTGCAGTTGCGGACAAAGCAACTACGTCAAAGAAACCTGAAGACAACTTCAAACGCGAATGACCAAACACGCTGCAGCGGTGCGGAGAAATGACGCCAGCTCTCAAGTTGCGGCTCATTCGACGGGTTCCGGCCACACGTTCAAATTTGACGAGGCCGAAATTCTCGCAAGAGGTGACAACCGCGTGAGCCGGGAGCTGCTTTAGTCATGGTTTACTGGCCTCCAGTCTATTAACAAGTGCAATGATCTCCCCATTCAATACAGCGTGCTGTGACTTCGCCTAGGCGGAGTAATTGGCCACGCGGGGAGCGCGCAGGTGAACACTCTTTCCAATACCCCGGTCAGCGCGTCAGATGGTCGAGCAATCATCACACCAACATCCAACGCACGTGATGAAATTGCAACAATTAACGACGCAAATTTCGGCCATCACTCCACGTGCAACGATCCCTGATGAAAAGGGGGAGGGAACGGTGAATATTCATAGGTAAACGGTAGCATGGCTACTGCATCCTATAAATACTGCAGCCGCATATGCATGAACCACCCTTATCTGCTTTTGTCTCCGATGATGGAGTCGAGGAGGAATCCGAAACGTCAGGCTAATAAAGCTCTTGTCCCGGCCATCGTGTCTTCTTCCTCTTCTTCTTCTGATTCTTCAAGAATGAGTTGTCTAGTCGCACAGCCAGCCTATGTTCGTGTATGCGCGATCCGAGTATACGCCCAGTCTGCCCTGTGTGACTACAAGGACAATTTAGACACGGAATGCGATACAACATGCAACGCTTTCACAGCCTGCTCAACGCGGTCTTCCCTGATATAAAATTCACGAGGGAAGAAGAACAGGCACAGCAGTTGCCCTTCCAGTATGTGCGCGTCAGAAGAAACCTTAACGATGAATTTGAAATGACGGTTTATAGGGGGGCAACGAACACCACACAGCTTCTCAATTTTCACAGCAACTATCCGGCGGCTCACAATCGGAGATGTGTGAAAATGCTTTTCAAACTGATCCAAGCTCTTTGCAGCAAACCGGAGTACAGAGCGCGTGAGGCCCGTTATCTGCGCGACCAGTTTGTGCAGAATGGCTATCCGAGGTGATGCATAAGTCGCTGTCTACGCGGTCGCCACCAGGGGACCCGAACATCAAAACCATCGACAATATGGCATTCTCGGCCATGCATCAAGGGCGTTTCAGAAACAACCGAGCGCATTGCTGCGGAGCTAGGTGTTGTAATGGCGCACAGCCCCAAAGCCACCATGCAAAATAAGGTCATAAAAATCAAAGACCGGTTAAAGCCTGAAGAGCGATCTGGAATGGTGTGTCGCATTCTGTGTCAAAATTGTCCTTGTAGGCACACAGGGCTGACTGGGCGCATGCTAGGGTCGCACATACACGAACATAAGCTGGCTGTGCGATGAGGCGACGCGTTATCACAAGTGACCGCCCACACCTACGAAAAGGGGCACGAGTTTAGCTTCGCAGCCACAAATTTAAGCGCCCACGCCGAAAACAAAACAGGCCGAGGATTAATTGAAGCCTGGGCCTGGATGAGAACACGGTCAATCGATTTATCTGTCTGGCGCAGGCGTACAGAGCCCTGCGTAGTCACCTCCAGTCTTGCGCCGTCGGCCGCTGATTGGTCTACATGTCTTATAACAGTCGCTTGTTCTGTTGCTGCTACTACCTCTGACGATGGATTCCTGCACGAGTCTGAAATCTCAGTACAATAAGCAAAGTGTTCCGGTGCTCGACTTTTTTTCTTCACTTATGCATTCACCTGCACTGGAAATTTTGCCTTTATTCGTGAAATCCTAAGGTTTTCGACCTCCGCCGCGAAGAAGGACTTTGTTCTTAATGAGGAAATTTGCGCCCGAGGATCTTTCCTTCCTCGCCAGTTATGTAGCGAGATAAATTAGGGTAGGTTTTTCCGGTACCCTTAGGAAATGGGTCCATATCCGACGTCGCCTTCTAACACAAGGTATAAAAGAGATCATCATTTGGATGACTAGGCAGGCACAGCCGGTCACAATGTGATGAATGGGTCGAACTCTCAAGTTATGGTGTCTTTAATTGCTGCGCTGTGGTCTAACCTGCAGCAGCAACCCTTCTTTATTGTATTGAGAGATAGAGAGAAATTCGCTTTATTTTGAAATCGTAAGTTCAAATTGTTCAGCACCGCGTTCTTAGCTTACAGGCAGCAATGAACCCAAATTGTGGACCTCGGTGTGCAGGCAACGTGCGACCGAGGGCTGTCACTAAACCCCTGAGATGCATGTAAACCCTGCCCGCAACCTACTTCCATCCTCTATTCCTCTATTGGCCTGAAGGGTAAAGCACATGTTTGCCAACTTCTTTTACCACGTGTACCGTGAGAATACTCAGGAAAAACTAATAGAGATTTAAATTTTGTAGAAGAAATTAATTCCTAAAATGAGTGCAAGAAATGCCTTTCCATGCATGGTTTCGACAAAAGACTCCCGGATTAAACAGCGCATTTCGCGCACTGCCTGATTGAAAAGGCCTTGGCTTACAGCATGCCGTTGGATGGAAATTAATATGCATCTGCGTCCCCTCCGGATTTTTTTGACAGATCCACGCGAACAGCCGGATCGAAATATTTTAGAAAAATTATAACCCCATTTCGGTGCTGGCATTTATGAAATTTGTCGTATCTGCCGGAGCGGAACGATATAGAGGGAAGGGATGGCTTTCAGCGTTTGGCTAACAAGAGCTATTAAGGGATAGACAATAACTGTCACCGCAACTTACTAACAACATAGAAAGTCCACTGAAGCTTAGATGCCTTGGAATTCGGCGAATTGCAAACCATATGATGTGCCCCGAAGTCGTAGTTTTCCACTTCAATCGATTTAGGTAGTCGTCTTCCGTTTGGCTCTTCATACCATCCATATGAAAAATTGGGTAGAAAATTTGCCTCCTCAGGACTGACATCACAGGTGATTGTGAAGTTCTTATTCCCGGACCTGTAGATTCGCTTGGCCTTTGTAGTAAACTTCAATTTGTCCAGGTCTTAGGAAATACAAATTATGCACTGTGTTAGGGTGGAATAATAAATGCCTTTTTCATCGAGAAGTCTGACTCACTGGCCAACTGTCACTCGAATAGTTCCTTTCATTTAAATACATATGTTTATGCATAGAAGGGAGTGACGTCGAAGATAAGAATGTCGTTGATTAGCATTTCAGGTTTACTAGTCGTCGTCTACTGGCGACACCCCGGCTGTAGGTTTGTATATCCTCAAATTCAACTTCGGATTGTTGCATTTATCAATGAACCACGGGCCAGCTTTACTGCCGATAGCGTTTAAGAATACGGAATGGAGCGTGGGGATTATCAAGTGATCTCTTTAACAGTTCGGCATATGTTTACTCCACTGCGGCTTGGGAATTAATTCAAAGCTGTCACGGGCAATCGTATAACGACCAGTTTTAATGAAATATGCAGTCAGCTGGAAGGAATCGAATATTTAACTCATTGTTTTTCCAAACCACACGGATTCGGACCAGAATGGCAGACGCTACGGGCCAAAGAAAACATATCTGACCGCAATGCAGTCAAACTAACAATAACATTACATATGGAGGGGTAAGATATGGCAGATATATTTAACTACGTATTTATCTTCCTTGATTAGATAAAAACCTGAACTTTTACACTCACTTTGTACAAGACGTAATTGGTCATCTGTCAGTGCTATCAAAAATATGTTCATCAGGGCGATTTTATTCTCATTTTTGAACCCTCTGCACAATTAATGTTAGTAGCACTGATCGCAATTGACGCCTGTTAGATGGGATGCTGTAGACGCTTCACAGACTATGGACACCATTGCTGCCTCCGTTTACCCTCACATCCTCGTGTACTTCTACCAGTATTATCCTGATCTCTTTGCAGTCTGGTGGTAGGTAGACGTTTTGATACTGCTGGTGCTGTGCTCCAAACCTGCACTCTGTGACATGTGATATGAGAGACTTTACTAGCCTTAGGCAATATTGATCATTTGCCTGTGACTATGAGTACCAATGTACAAACGTCGTATTTGCTAATAAAAGCAAAGAGGTACGTCCTAGGAAGACGTCGAGAAGAAGGAGACACGATCACTGGAATAAGTGATTTATTGGTCCGACGTTTCTGATTCTCACTTAAGTCCATTATCAGAGACAGAGATGGTTGGAATTTTTGGAAATCTGTATCATTTTATTTGTAATGGAGTGGGCGGAAACTAAATTTTGTATTGCTGTAAGACGACAAAATACTTCGTATGGCTCTGGCGCTTGCGCCAAGAGACTAGTGCAAGTGTAAACTGCAAACAGTGGTTCCTTCGTGAGGGTAAGTAAACAACAGTTTTCTGTTTTAGTTATACTTTTTTTCTTGTTTCCACGTCCCACATTCCAAGAGGGAATTATCGCATTCAAATGCTCAGCGTGAGAAATTGCATTTTCCGGTTTGTGTTGGACGGTGGATGAGGCTTGAAGTAGTCTAGCAGCAGTAGTAACAGCAAGATCCATGAACTTTTAGCAGGTCATCGTATTTCCATATCTGTATATAGTCTCGCCTGTGAGTGGATCGCCTAATGACCAGCAGGGGTCTGCCCATCAGACCCGAGTGCCCACTTATTTGACAGTTCTGCCTACTAGAGTAGTTGCACAGACTATCACTAAACTAAGCTAACAGCCGCTTAGACTTCCAGGGGCTCCTCTCTGCACAAATGCCACTGTACACGAATCTTTCTACTTTAATTCTAAATAACTTGATACGTATGCGAAAGGACATCAATACATCCTCTGGATTCTGCTAAAGTAATAAGTCACAATGTTACAGTTAATTTTATAGCAATTCAGATCATAGTTGTGATGTATATCCTACCACCCAGAAAGTCCAGACGTGCCTTTCTGATGGAACCTTTTTTGATTAATCACTACATCGAATGACTAAAAATGTCGTGAGTAAAATGTGAATAGACACCAGGAGCTCCAATAGGCATTGCATGCGTGCTTTTTGACGAATGCTTGGAAATATTTAGTAGCCAACATGCAGCCTATGGGCACAGTCGTTTCAAATCATACACTCTAAGCTGCAAAACATAATTCCACTGTCTTCATTTACCATGCTCATTTAGTTTAAATGCAAAATTGAAATCGGGATGAACATACATTGGTAGATATCTCTTTATATTCTATTGTTTCGGCTTCTGATTTCGGATATATATCATCAAATATTGGAGAATCATGTGCACAAAACTTGTTATGTGACGACTTTTGGGTGATGTTCACACCGCCTGTGGTAATGGATGGTGACAGTCGGAGTTCCGTTTACATTTATCCGTATCGCCACCGTCCCGTTGTCCGTGATAATGAGTAACTGTCCCAACACTTTCATGTCTTCATTGTTTCTTGTGAAGCATTTTCACAACATTTAGTTACAGAAGAGGCGAGCGTACGTGATGATGGTCTAAAAAGTCCGTGGACATCCAGCTTTCGTGCGTCTGCCGCTGTAATGATCGCCACCATAGTTTGCAGTCTCAATGACATGAATTGCTACTTCCAAATTTTGACTTATCATCGTACCGACGGTTATAGGTAAATGCTTGTATTTCTCATAACTGCAGTGAAGGTGTAAGCAAACAGACGTCTCCATGAGGTTGCGGACAATCCTCTGCTAGTAAATGCCTCTTTTTGTAAAGACTGCCAATCTAAATTTCAAACTTTCCTGGTCATTTATGCAAAACTTGTAAGTGTACGAACTTTGAATGTGTATTATATATTGTTGTTAGCTGCGACTGCAGAAGACCAACTCGCAAGAATCATGAGTTTCCAGAGGCTTCCGAATTCGTGCTTATACGAAAAGAAACAGCTATGGTTTGCAACCAGAGATAGGACCATTGTGGCTTAAAGTCTAATGCTACCCCCCCCCCCAAAAAAAAAAATAAGTATAACCACCCAGCATGGAATTTGGGTAGAAAACACGTATCTTTGTTCATTGTGACTGCGAAAAGGTCGTCTACGAAGATCAGGAGTTTGTTAAATATTCCTTATTCATTTAGAATACACTTCAATGGATCAGCCGTAGAGCTCTTTGGCGTAATTCAATTAGTTCATTTGGAGAAGTTATTTTTGAAATAAATGAGGGCGAATGCTCACCAACGAGTTTGTACTTCAAGTCTTTCTCCAATTTACGTCGATGGAGTGTGAATTCGCAGAAGTAGGATGTGTTCAACTCCTTTTTATTCCGAATGAGGAGTGTGGGCGGACTTTGGTTTTTCACTGTCTTATTGTCCACGCGAGACCTCCACGTAAAGTTATGTTTAAAGGCTGCGCCCATCTCCGCCCACTTGAATGTGCATAGCTGCTTGAATGTTGAGGTTGTTGCATAGGCTGTATGTGCATCGGGGAAATCTATTTCAACATCTTCAAATCCTAGCAAAGAAGTAGAAAATGTGATGCTTTAAAAGGAATTTTATACAAATATTTTAACTGACAGGCGTTGGTTACGACAGTCACTGTTACAGAAAGGAGCAGCAAATGACCAATGAGGCTGATATGGACATTACTGACTTATTAGCTGTCATCACTGCCCCGAGCTCAGGCCAATAGATCTGTTATTCGAATAAGCCGGTCTCGAACTGCGTCCTAACGTTAAATATGACTTTAGGCCAGACATTACCCTAAACCTCCTAAACCTACCCCTATTGACCTGTCTCTAACCCTTACCATAGCACAAAACTAAACCCGGCGCTACCACCCCTGGACAGTTGTGTCTACCATCGTCATTCGCGGAACTTATAGCTGTGTGCTACCGTCTGTTTTTCCGCTTACGGCTGGTTCCCGGGTTTGTTGGTCAAATAAGTTTGAAGTACAACATAGCCTGTAATAATTTCATCCCCCCAACACGTATATTCCTCTCCTAAACTGAGAATAGTTTGAATCGATTTTTAACAAGCCATGGCCTATTAATGAGTTACAAATTTGACTAATTGTTTTTAAGTTTGAATGTCCATCCGATAACATGCAGCGTGCACATTAATTTGGCCCAACCTTAGGACCGCACTTTTTATTTAATAGATCTTTTGAAACATGCAAACGTTCGGTCGGAAACCCTTATGGTCACGATAATAAGAATTGCTTAGTATAGACGAGCTCCTGAAGAACATTCTGACTAGATTCATGTTGATTGGTTAAATTTTCGCTTTAGAAACTGTGCCAAACCTGATAGTTTTTCAACTAACTTTTCTTTAAATTTTTCCACAGCATGGGGAAAAATACGTTATGTTTTGCTGGTAGAAAGGTACTTCCGATGACCTGCTTAAGTGTACACACCGTTGACTGCTGAAAAATTCATTTTAAGTAAACGAGCACTTTCTTTTGATTTTCTTTAGTAAACTTTATTTAGGCGCAATTTCAGTACAAACTATTGAGAAATCAGTAAGCGTAAACATCAAAGTGTAAGCTGTGCCCTATACGGATGATCATTCAATTTAATTGGAAATCTGCCAACAATACTGCCCTTTAAAGCACATTGGAATCATGATAAGTATTTATCTCCCTAGGGCAGAGTCTCCGGTGGTTATCAAGAAGATATTTATTAAAATGTGCTAACGCAAATGGATTTACCTGGGACTATGCCCTTTAAACTTTGCCGTCTCATCTATTCAACCATCCCATTTAAAGACTCATTGGCGGTGACCGGCCAATGTTTTCTGACTCATGCCCCATAATGTGTGTGCATATTTTTGCTGAATATTTCTTACGTGGGCTTATTTTACCTCCAGAATACACTACCATTAACTATACAAGAGGCACTCACTTGCAAACCACACTCTAACCGTCTTTGTCGCAATTCGGAAAGATGGATCACGGGCCTCTGTGATTTCGGCATCAACATTTGCGGTTGCTCGTTCTGCCTTGCGATCAATCATAATGCTGTTATTTAGTTTGTAACCCTGTATTTT
>CACRXP010000033.1:2101261-2126215 GCA_902702965.1 Spirometra erinaceieuropaei | reverse complement strand
CCTCCGGCATAGACACACTTCAGCTACACAACCCATTGTCAGGTAGGTAGTTATTTGCTCAGCAAAGTTTACTGCGGTTAGAGTGCCTTCATTACCTGCCAATTTTGAAAGAGATGCATTAGTCGCGAACTTATGCAGGCCTAGAAAATTGGGGGAAATCCGAGTCGGACGATTTGCCCTCCACCCATAGTCCAATGCAGCCAATTGTGAACTTTCAGCAAGAGTTGCTGCACAGCACTCAAGACGATGAAAGCAGGATCCTGGTGCTCACTATGTCTGCCTCCATTGAAATGATTCGCTTTCTAATTCAAACGGCCTTAAAAATCCGCATGTTCATAAACTTCATCAGGTATCGAAGTAGGTAGTTCATTAATTTTTGGAATTTCTAATCTCAAAACTTCTCTAAACCAAGTGATGCTTAAATATCGACAGCACGCATTTTCTCGCGTACTACGACATGTTTAATGATAACTGATGTCCCAAAACCAGGTTTCAGGAAAAAATATTTTTTTGTCTCGACTGATATTTTCTAAATTGTCCACATAGGTTTTCGTTCTATCGGAGTCAGATGAGACTTGGTTGAAGTAATGCGGCAGGATCCAAACCACCACTTCAGTAGTTCCGGATTCTGACTACTTGTTAGTCGATCACCCCCCTTGTTGTAAACGACAATGAACAACCTGTCAGTCTTAAGGACTACAATAACCTGACAAAACGTTCACTTTCCTGCTTTCGGCGCTACTGTTGTCATCTTGTGTTGCCTCGGCCACAGACGAAAAACTGAACTAGGTTAGCAAGAGGGGCTAATAACAATACTAACGAAATTGATGCGTTATGAGCGAAATTGATGAGTTACCCCCCGAAGTAGTCCAAAGAAGAAATTTCCGAGTGTTACCTGTAGCCGTGTTGACGGCATTCCTCATTCGTCTCTTTAGGTAGTGTCCGACTACACTAGGTTATGAAACAGTGCCTGTCGTTGCTACTGAAATTGAATAGGTAGCTAGGCTAGGTAACGGCTCAAAAGTGATGAGGTTCCCATAGTGGATTAAGTTGAGGGCTGGGATAAGGCTTATGAAGTCATTTTTCTATCTTGAGTCAAGAAAACTTACATAAAACGGTAAAGCAGTGACGTAAAAATGGAGATGCCTCCTGCAGTTTGGGAATCACACACCGATAGCAAAATCTTCCATCTAAAAGCTTCGATGATATCGTCAAATAAGGGCCTTTGATTAGGGCCTTAGACTTTACGAAATCCACCATGGATTCCTGCCATTCTGGCGTGAAAAATTCGTACGTTTTTTCCAATTCCGTAGCCGTAGAACAAGTAAGAATCTTGGACTCATCAAGGCTGTCAAGGAGGAAGAGTGTTTCGTTTGGCCTGATGACAAGTGAGATTGTATCGGCATCTGTAATTAAAGGAAAATATGTAGAACAATCTTTTAAAAGTCAGGAAGCAGACCAAATCTGGTAAACCTGGAAGGTTGATCAAGGTCGGTGGTCTATTCTATTCGCTCGAAGTGATAAGAGAGCTATGAAACATCTTGGGTGTATAGTTAGTTGTGTCGTTAATCAAAAGGGGAATTAAGTGCCTTCAAGAGCCACATTATTTTTGAGGTACCTACAATGAACCCCAAAAATGCATATCGTAATAGACCAAGACGAATGTCCATCTACTTGTAGAAAACAGCCAATTTTAAAACACTTTGATAACTATGTGCATGTTTACCAGCCCGACTGTGTGGCGGTTGATGTAATTGCATCTGATAGTGTGAGTCTGATTTCACTCGCAAGAACACAATAAACGATTGCAGCAATGGTTTATAGAATTTCAGAAAGACTCCCGGCTATTCGGCCCTGTCTTTTGAATTGTCCGTATTACGGTTTGCTTAGCGGTAGTTCAGTCAAACGTTTTTAACCCGGTGTTATTCATCCTCAATACCAGGAAGGCTATCCCCATCCAACCCTCACTGTATTATAGAATGACATTGTTCACCATACTCCCGCCTTCTGCAGAACCGATACTGAAACATAAGCGTACGCCATATTATCGATAACAAATCCAAATAAGCAAAAGCCTTAATGAAAGTACGCTCTATATCCCTGGCCATGCTGCGCGTGTCTGTAAGATTACGTATATAAAATAATTCAATATGTAGAGTTTAAATGCCATCTCATGAAAGGTCGACTGCAATTGTGAAATCTGCCTCCGACTCCAAAATATTACTGCAGTAGGGATGGAGCATTGTTAATCATGTCGTATAAAGTCAAGATGAGCCAACCGTATCAAGATCACGGGTTTTGAACAACCCACTTATTGGTTGATAGCATAATCTCTATTCTGTTGAAAATGAACTGTCAAGTAACTAGAACCATCCACATAAATTTAAATGTTATTTATTGACAAAATGCGCAAAAGGCCTTCTTTTCTCCATTCATTAGCAGATGACGTTTTATATAAAAAAGCTCTCAATTCCCGATTACTTTTAGGCCCGACCCGCTGTTATACTTGTATTTAC
Source organism: Spirometra erinaceieuropaei (assembly GCA_902702965.1). NCBI lineage: Eukaryota > Metazoa > Platyhelminthes > Cestoda > Diphyllobothriidea > Diphyllobothriidae > Spirometra > Spirometra erinaceieuropaei. Next base: position 2,123,699 of record CACRXP010000033.1, on the reverse strand, counting down.
GGTTGCTAGATTATAACCTGCATACCTCCGTGCAAGGAGACACACACATTTCGACGATAGAAATTAACAGGCGAGTTCCCGGAAGCAGTTCAGAAGAAGAAGATGCGATCGCTGGAACAAGAAGGTTATTGGCAGGATGTTATAACTGACAAAGACAAGGGAGACTGGAGTGGCCAATTCTGGCTTATTAGCCGTCGTCAGCCAGTCATACCCAACCCCCCCAGGTCTTCTACACCTGGGGCTCGAACTCGCGACCTGTTAGTTAGAAGTCAAACGCCTCTAATCACTGGGCCACGAGCTCGTTGTTCTGTCGGTTTTGATAGGGAATATACAATGGTAGAAGGGTGTTTCGAATTCTCACTCGAACCTATCATCAGAGGCTGTCGCAGATAAATGTAGTAGAGGCGCAAAGACTGTAGTATTTATAATATGTAACTGTCGTGGGGCCACATGCATAGTGCAATTAACTGCTCTCGTGCTCAGCACTGCGGTCGTAATTAAGGCGATGGTGGCTCGTCAGTCCGCCTCCGAGCCGCTAATTGTCACAATATCATCATCCGCGTTGGATGTAGATTTCATTAACATTTGCAATCTGTCACCAGGATAGTTGAGCGCCCTCCCCACGTGACTGATTCCTATGCTCAGAGAATGTCCCAGCATTGAATATGGTACCGGGAGATCGTGGCCTTGTTGGTGGATTGCGGGTCTGAGAATCGTGCTTCCAGTAGCTCGTGGTTGACGCGGTAGCCAGCTCCTGCGAGGATCTCAGCCCCTAACGGTGGAAAATGTCGCCGGAATCCGTGGAATGGGCTGCCACCCTGGAGCTGCGTACTATAAATAATGCTGTCTTTGTGGCTTTACTACCTTTATCTGTAACCATCTCTAATGATGGGTTCGAGTGAGAATCCGGAACGTTAGGCCAATAAACCTCTTGTAATGATGGTAGAGGGCGCTCACCGACCGTTCATACGGAAATCACTCGCTTCGTTGTGCCTTAAGGGCTCTCTCTCGAGCCCAGCCAGCAGCCGCACGGCGGCGCATGATATAAAGGCAGAATGATATTACCGACAAAGACAGTGATCGCATCTTCTTCCGCTGAAGTTTAGGCAGCATATATTACAGTGTAACAATATAGCTGTCATTGGCAGATGGCGTAGATGTATGCTGGTGATATTAACTACTGCTACTTGTCGCACTAATTACAGTAGCGACAGTACCATCAATATTTGCGATTGCAGTGCCATTATTGCTAGTTCTCTCATAATTAGAAGACGTGCCGAGCATGACAAGAGCGATATTCGTCCTAATATGAGTTCATTATCATCAGGAGACATTACTGCCGGCCACATTAATATTATTTGTAGAGTTGACCACAGTAAAATAAGCGGCAGCAAAAGGGAAATATCACATTCTCAGAAGCGGCAGTAGTGGTAGAAATAACAGTAGTCTCAGCAGTGTATTACCAGCACTCATTTTATTGTCAATTGCAATATTAGTAGTAGCAGTCGCGGAATTAACGGTCTTTGCACCACAGGTGATAATGACAATACCAATAGCATTAACATCGGCGCTTCTATAGTAGAATTCCCCCGACCATTCACGCCCCCGTTGGAGAAGCAGTGATGGAGCCGGCGTTTGTACAACTGCTGATAGTAGTAATCGAAGGGCGTGCTTAATTTTGTTCATGTGAACGTCGTTAAGGGAAAAACAGAATTGTTAGGGCTAATGTAAGCGCTTTTGGTAACAAGTGCACTGCCATTAATAAAAATGACACTCTGGCTGATGTCTGCTCTAACATTAATGGCAATGGTGGTATAAGCAACAGTGCTATTTATAACTGACAGTATCATGAGCAGTCTTAGCAACCGCAGCGATATCAGCACTAACATTGACAATGGCGTCATGTTGAAATAGTGGTATATTAAATAACGATAATGGTGGTAGTAGTTATTACATTGAATAAGACAGTCTTGGTACTGGCAGTGATATGGAAAACAAGAGCCGGGCATGAATGATCAAGCCACTTACACATTGACTTACCGACAATTGGCATAGACAGAGTTACGTTTGCTTCCAGCGTGGTGTTCATAAAAACCTGCGCTCTTATAATTTTTGCTTTCTTAGACACTCGAGTCACAGCCCTAAAGTCACCGAAGCGTTGCAGAAAATCTGGTTTAATTGTTATATTAGAATTCAGTCGTGGCGTGGCATTTCGGAGGAAGAACGTTCGATTGGCTGGTTCAACATTGACTTCCACTTTTGTCTTGCCTAGCATAAAGCCAAGAAATCAAGCTTTAATATGCTTTAAAATACTTTAAAATAGGAGACATTTTTATTGCTCCGGTGGCGATTGTCAGAAAATTAATTATCGTGGAAATGTTATGAAAATTCGCACAACTGCTGCGAGAATCTAACACCTCGTCCTAGGAATCCAAACTTACTCCGGACTTGAGATGGGGTTAAAAGTCCAACAGAACGCCAATGATATTGATTAGCTACGGACAAATCGTCAGGGCCGTTGGTTAACCACTATAGCTAAAATTTGGGCTTGAACAATAAACTTTCGCCGTGTAAAACTGTGGATAGTCCTTGACCCTCGGCTTGTTTCCTGAAATTTGCCTAGCCCTGATAACTGTATTAATGAGATTTCAAGGTGACCTTGTCACGGTCCTTACGTTTTGCAAATAAAATATGTGAGAGAAACCGAGCGGAGATTAGAGACCCGCCTATAAGAACACAAATCGGCTACTAGGAGGTTAGACTCAATCTCTCCATTAGGAAAACACGTTGGAGAAACTGGGCATACTTTCGACCTCCAGCGGGCTACCATCTTAGGCCGGGGCAACACAAAAGCAGAACAGCCAACGCTCGAGGCGTGGTTCTCCGATGGCCACTCCATCCTCAACAGCCATCTGGAACTTCCAGCAGCTTACAACGTCCTACGTCATCACACTCGTAGAGCTGAGGACCAAACAATCACACCGGACTTAAGGAGGCCATACGGAGACAGCCCGGCGGCGAGTTTACCCGGTAAAGAAGAACAAGAACCGCCAAACAAACCACTCGACACTGATTCAACTACCTCCCCGCTACGGAGTGGTGATTCACAAAGAACACAGGCGAGACGCCCGTCAACCATCCCCCGAGAGACCGAGGCAGCGTAGGGAGAGAAAAATCGATCAGTACGAGGCCGACAAACGTGACACGCCACTTGGGATTTCTGGTCGATTAAGTGCATTTTACGCTTTGGCAATGGAGAGCCGACTACGATCTTCGAAACGTCAGCATCTAAATAAACCTGTTCCGGTGAGCCCATCTTCGTTTTCTTCTTCTTCTTCTTCTTCAAATAATCAACCCGGATCTCTCAACTTTGCCAATCTGAACAAAATATGCATTTTGGCCAAGTTATCTATGCGCGAAGCCCTAAAATTTGTTTGCATACCTACAATAGGACTTAGACGGGGGCCTTTTATCAAAACCAGTCAGTTTGCCGAATGCCACTGTAAGTCGGCTGGAGTTAGAAAATTCACTATTGAAGGTTAGGTGAAAGAACGGGAGGGGGCCGATAACAGTCGATCAAGACCCACAGAGACTCATGACCTTCCTCATTATAGTAAATCCTATGCCTTTGATCCGATCACCTTGTGTTAGCATTAGCGAACTAGGCTGGGACAAACTGACGGTAAAATTCGGTTTGAATCCTAGTCGGAGGTCAGACTGCAGTAGGTTTATTTAAGTATCAATGTTATTGAATTCTGTCGCATGCCTCATCGTGCGGCCTAACTGCAGCCCGATGCATCAGAATTGAGTCGAGGATTATGCATGGCAAACGCAGACCTGCTGTTTAATCTTGTCACCAGCTGATCGCCCTTTCGCCTCCCTCCCCCACGTAGTCTCGACTCCCTCTTTGCACTACGATCAGGACAGCGAAAGAAATGATAGTGAGATTAATGCAGCGCCAATTTACTTCCATATACAAATTTCATGGCTAGATCACCACTGTGCCCCATAGACAATGGCAGTTCGGACAGCTTGATCTGGGTTGCCTCAGCATCTTTTATAATTCCATCTGTTATAATTCTGTTATAATTCCACCATCTTTCTTACTCCCCTACTCGTCACGCGGCCTGTCCCAGCCTCCTGTGAATAGCCTTCAAAAAGCAATTCTTAGACGCCAAGACTTTCCTTAAAGTGCTGCACACGTAAGCGGTTTTGTCGGATAACTTAAAAGACATAGTTCAAGAATAGCCACAATCGCATTAGTTTTCGCTCACCAATGACCGGGATTTGCACTGTTTTCATCTCGTGGCCCTTCAGAAGGCAAGTTATTGTGTAGACCTCTGGTAGGTAATTTTCCTCCATCTTGGGAATTACTAACGTACTGTCGTTTGACATGACAGTTTTGTCCCCCACAGTCAGCCTCATTGTCACTGGGCCATAAATAGTTGCCGCTTCCTGTGGTTCAGTCAAGCACTTGAAAGACTGGCCACCTAACGTTCTTCTCCATTTGATAAACGGTGAGATTGTAGTCTTCACAATGCTTAGTGCTGTAAGAATTGGCAAGCAATGGGATGCATCTAAAATTTTGCTCAATTTATAGTAAATTTTGAACATTTGTCCCTGCATGAAAGGTAATGCTTCCAAAAATCAGAGAATAGACCACTGTATGCCCCATCTAGGTAAGGCCAAACTATGTTTACTGATTAGCAGGCACCACATGACACGTTAATGCGGTTATATAAGCACAGGTTTATGCCCTTTTGTAAGTGAACGTCAAACATATGTTTTGGAATTAAATACGTTCATTAGAAGAAGCGACCTTTATTGCATGAATTTTCCATGCCGTTTACACTGATTGAATGTAGGGGAAATCTCGCCTAGCATTTGGCATGGGTGCCTGGCTGGAACTATCCTATTCATTTTCTTGTGACTCCTTCTGGCTCATACAGCGGCCTACAGAATCTGCAGGCTACCCATTCTGAAAAAAGGTAATTAATATTTTATTTAATCTGACTTGGTGGCCTTCTTCATGGAAACAATATGTTTCCAATCAACTCAACTATATCTTGGCCTTACTCCGCTCAGGAAAAAGGGGCTAACTGCTCTGACAGTGCGGAGCGGCATCCAAATAAGCTTACCTGCGATATAACGATGTGCCTAGTTTCCAGCTGGTATTTCGCAGCACAGAAACATTTAAAAATGGGGGTTTTAGAACCACATTTTTTTCGAGTCCGAAGTTAATATCAGATATTTTTAAGCAGAGGTTGTTATGAAGAACTTAAAGTTGGCCATTTTTAATGAGAAAAGTTTTATGCATGTACCGCAGTCAAAATTTTTGGTTTACTAACGGAAGAGCCCCTAAGTTCGCTATCATGGTTTCTAAAAAAAGGATTGCTCCATTGAAACGATTTAGATTAATGATACCATTACTCGTCGAAGAAAAAAAACAGTTTAGAAATATACGTCTATGTTCGAGCACAACAGCTGCTGAAACATACATTTCGTAGGACAGCAGGAGTAATATTGTGCGTTGTTTTGCTGAATCTGACGGTATCGACGTTAAGACTGAAAAGACATCGCACCAGCGGAAACTGTAATTCTTTCTAAACTTTTTGGAAACAGTGCGGAGTTATCAATTAAAGTTTCCCGATTTCCCGTAAAACGATAAATTTTTTTGAAATACTTGCGCGAAAAACTTGTAGTTTGATGTAACATTCAACGATACAACCAGGCGCAAAGGGATTTTCTACGATTACCTGTTTTATCGTCTACCGAACTAGTGAATGACTTCCGTTATTATCTTCATTAAGCTGCGTCTGGATGGATTGGTAAGCTGCATGAAATACCAAACAGCGGCTGTCCCCCTGTATCAGGTCTTGGTTATTTTACTGACTACGAGATCATTTTCTCAATCCAAGATTTCGGCGTTCAAGCAGGCGACCGTTGTCAAAAGTCTCTGCATCGTTTCGTTACCAGAAATAATGAGTTATCCTATTTATTGTTCTTATGTGTTCCCAAACACTGGTCTGTAATCGTTTGCCGGTCACTAGAATGTAGCTACTTTCACAAAAGTTGCATTAGCCGTGGTAAATGCCGTTCATCGTTTCGGTACGTGGCGGGGTGTTATTAAGTATTCTAAACAGATGCCGAATCGTTAACTCCAGCCGGCGGCAGCTGCCAACCCCCTGCAGTCTTACTGGACGTGAGACTCATTGGTGCGTCTTTCAGATATTTTGGCTGCTCTACCAACGAATTTCGGCTTGGCCCAGACTGTCTTCATCTATAATGCAGTTTCGGGGTAACCGTTGGCTGCAAAGGGGCGCTGCTCTTAGCGTAGGTTAGACCTTTTGTCGTCCGGCCCACTGAAATGTGTTTCTGCCCTTCTGAATAATGTTCGCACAGAACTGCCCATTGATGTAACAGATACTTAATAAGGTAGCTCGGAATTTAGCGAGCTGTTATTTGTAGGCGTCCACTGGCTTTTCGGCAGACGAAAACTTTCAGAAACTGCATTGGTCGTTTTAAATTAAATGCCAGGGAAAATAGAGTTCAGTACATGATTGAATAATCAGACCATATTCTATCTGATAGTAAAGAATATAACACCGACACAGCAAAATCAATACTCTAGCCTGTAGATTACAAGATTGTGGGTATCTGGCTTTTGCTAACTTCTTCTCTGATGACTTCCGAGAGTGGCGATCGCAGAACGGGTCCGGTTTGGAGTCGGACACTGCGAAACCGATCTGGTAAAGACGGAGCCGTCACTACGGTCCGATTAGAAACAGATGGTCGTTGGAACACAAGAAAATTCCAGCTTATGACAAGAGCTAAGGTGCCCGCGGGATACGGACAATGGCTGGCAACGGGATACGCGCAGATGGAGAGTATAACACCCCTTTTTCCCTCCATTATCAACGGTTTGGTGCACATTCGGACAATGACCACCGCAATCAGTACACCGTTCACCTCATTTACTGGCGTGATGATTTTGGACTACCTCATTTCTTCTTCCCTGTCGCTTCGGCAGCACAGTAAACCTCTTTTACCATAACTGCCACCATTAATGGGCTTTTGAAGGTTGTCAAGGAACTGATTTGCCACTTCGATATCAAGTTATGCAAGAATGTCTTATTAAAATCAACCTTGACGCCACCGTCTAATTCACGCTAAAGATTACTAAGCACTTTAGAGTGGCCTATATGCATACCCGTACATGGATCAACCTTCTTTCCAATTACGTTAATGCTGTCGACATATCGCTAGTTCGGGTATTCACACTACAGGTCAAGCAAATCGATGTCTGAAACGAACGCAGTTTGGAAGATCACCACTTAAGACATCCCATCCTGCGCACATTTACAAGTTCAGCCACTGAAACGATTATTTGCCATAAAAGATTCGATTTGAGTAAATTTGTGCTTTTTAAATAACTCTTCGCCGTAATTGTCTTGGACGCGAAATTATATATTAACCCTACATTCGAAACCGTCTTTGCTCTTAAGCAAATAAAACCGAAAATTGATGAGCAACTTCCGAGGTAATTTATCCACTAGTAAACGCTTCAGAAAGGCTAATCTCCTGTGCAGTCTCGAAGAAGTGGTGTGAATAAACGCTTTTAGGTCGATGCACAAGGAATACGAAACCCACATTTTTGTACATGTTATTTAGCACGACATCTAATTTAGCAAGCAATGCTTCAAACACCCTATTTAATCTTTTCTGTAGTTGGATTCAAATGGTAATTTGGAACTGATGCCGCGAAGGGACTGACAATTATCAGGCAGCCAAAATGATTATCAGCAAACACATTATTCTCATCCATCTACGGGAGAATTGCATTGATCTTAGCACAGTGTGTGGGCTAAACTGCATACAACTATTGAACACAACTCAGCAGGCAATGAACAGACGTATACAGCTTACGAAGGAAGCGAAAACTCCGCGGTAGTTCGAAGGCTTTTCCATCCAAAGTGTTCTGGCAGGAAAGCTTTGAAGTAAACTGTTCGCTGTAAAACATCCGAGTTCCAATTTGACCGCGCTTTAAAGATTTGCTAATAATTTCAGGGAAGTAGCACCGATGGATCGGAAAGTCTTGTCGCTTGACTCCGCCAATTTTCACTTTCACATTCGGCGTAAATTTAGGAATAATTAGATCGTGAGACGGTCTCACGAACAATTGGGAGGTGTTACTGTCTGCAAGAAAATCAGACAGACACTGAGGTGGTTAGAGAATTTTTGATTTATGCGTTGATTAAGTACAGGGACGATGATATTGGTGGTGGTGGTGGCGGCGGCATCGGCGGCTGTGGCGGCGGTAGCGATGGCAAAAATGATTGCGGCCGTACCATATCGCAAGAGACGTAGTGATAATGACGGTGACGGTGAGAAACCGGAAAAGCTGATTATTTTGAAAACTGTCCAACAATCGCGAACATTATGGATGGCAAAATACTTGTAGCAAAAGTCTAACTATTTTAGACCGTGTGTTATTAATAGCCAGCAGGCTTATAAACCGAGAATCTGTGTACAGGCACATAAAATCAGCATTTCGAATTGCCTTAGCCATGGCCCGGATTATGAATATGCTTTAAGGAGAGCCAACGACCCCAGTTAGTATTCAACTTGTATAGCAAATAAATGGCTAACTCATTTACGAGGGCATACCTTCCTTTGAAATTATAACTACTAAGAACGTGGTAATCCTTAAGTGGATGCTCCCCAACTGTATTTATTTGATTCAACCTTTGAAAAGAAGCCCCCAAGAAGTTTATTATACTGATTTTTCAGGGTACCAAGTCTATCTTAATATTTTAAAGGTCTCGTAAAACCCTGTCTCAAAATGCCTCACGGTTTTCTCTGTATAACGCATGTGGCCCTTCAAAATTCTATGAAAAATCCACAGATGTACCAATAAACCGGCACACGGTAGACAAAATTATATAATTTTTCTAATGAGCAGAACATTTTCAAACTAAAAAACCCGTCTATAAGATGAAGGGATTAAATGTACCATATACTCCAACACTACTAGAGACTACGAGCTAATGTTAAGAATTTAATGCATATAGTGATGTTAAAACACTCATACAAGGGACATATGAGGGCGATATGGACACTGCTTAAGGGGTCGACATTCCTAGCTTAGTAAGTTAATAACATTTCTTGCCGTCATCAAGCAGATCGCGGAAGACGTAGACTTAATGGAAAGAATAGAAATTAGTGTGACCTCTGTTTGGACCGACAACATGTCTTATGGAATAAGTGCCTGCACTTATTTTGGCGCTCCTACATAAAGCACCAAAGGTCTGGTCTCCAGAAACCCAACAATCACTAACCGCGGTATTGTCAACGACGATGATGGTAGGCATGCTTATAACTCGAAAATGGGGTTTCATATTACTGTTTCAGTAGACCTAATGGACCACAAATTACGTTTCGTGATAGTGTAGTGACATTTAAGTCCGTTTTGTTTTAATCAGTTACAATACGCTTTGACACAACTTTGAACAAGACAAAGAACACGCACGTGCACTTTTACCTGCTGACGACTTTGTTCGTATTTACTAGTTTGTAACTGTTGGGATACTGCTATTTTCGTTTTCCGGATAGCCTACTTACCGTGCCCAACTAATGGTTTTATCACTTACACTGGTGACCCTGTATCTTTCGAAGCTCCTTCTGTTTAATTTCTTTGCATAATTATTTCCATTCGGATTAATCCTCACTCTAATTTTTATCGATCATATTATTCATCTTGCCCTTATTTGTCATTCACACTGTCTCACTCTTTCATCCAATACGAGCGCTACCCTTCAATCTGACTGTCAACGCGCCAGTCATCTACCCCATTTATCTGACCTCTGACCGACCTCGGCTAATTATGTCCAACGATTCTACCAGCCAATCGATAGCCGGCATTCACAGCTTTGACCTGCCATCTGTGTGGCTCGGTGACATCGCGTTGTGGCTGCGCACTGTAGAGTCCCGTTTCGCCCTCCGTCAGATCACACGAGAGGATACGAAATTTCACTGTGTTGTGGCAGCACTCCCAATGGACATCGCCACCGACCTCCGCGACATCATAGATTGCCCGCCCACAGACGCCCCTTATACTGCCCTAAAGGAGGCTCTCATTTCCCGCATTTCCCTCTCAACGCAAAAACGTCTCCAACGTTTAATTTCTGAGGAGGACCTCGCTGACAGGAAGGCTACGCAGCTTCTTGGGCGTTCGGAGCAGTTGGCAGACGGACAAAAGCTGGATGCCGCTATGTTCAAGCAACTTTTCCTCCAACGGTTGCCTCCTTCTGCGCAAGCCATCCTTACGCCTAACATTCCTTCATCGACTGTTCAGATGCTCGCGGAGACTGCTGACCGTATAGTCGAGTATTACCAGCCTCCTGTTACGGTTAACGTCGCTAGTCGAAGCACAACTGCACCCACAATCGAGGATGTCGTCAAACGCCTGGATGTCCCCACTCTCGAAGTTTCCCAGCTCCGGGCCACTCGTGCCTATAACTCTCGTAGTCCTGCAATTTCTCGCCGCCCGAGATCTCCCACTTCAAACCAACCGACAGTTGATGATTTCTGTTGGTATCATCACAATTACGGTTCTAACGTCCATTGCAGTCACTCTCCGTGCAAGTATAAAACACCCGCGTCGGAAAACTCCCCTGCCGACCAGTAAGGGCGACGAACGTGGTCGGCACATCCTCTCCCAGTCGCTTACTCCACATCTATGACAGGACTTCCTGTCGTAATTTTCTCGTGGATACTGGTGCGGAGATCAGTCTAATCCCACCCACCTTGACTGACCGTAAGTCACCAAACTCTTCATTTTTCCTCCAAGCAGCAAAAAATATTTCTATTAAAACTGTTGGTCAACGATCCCTAACACGACATTTGGGTCTAAGACGTTCATTTCGTTGGCTATTTACTATCGCTGATGTCCATACTGCCATTCTCGGCGCTGATTTTATATCCTTTTTTCGGTCTCCTCGTTGGCATTAAGTCCCATAAATTATTTGATCCTAAGACTTCTTTACATTGTAATTGTTCCACTCGTACCCTTTCATCGCCTAATCCACGCATTTCAACAATTCCTTCGTCTTCTCCCTATCATCGTTTTCTTTCGGAATTTCCATCTGTCACACGACCTTCACAAGTTAACCAACCTATCAAGCATTCTGTTGTACATTATATGTCAACTACTGGACCACCCGTGTTTAGCCGTCCCCGTCGTTTAGCCGCCGATAAGTTAGCCATAGCCAAGGCTGAATTCAGTCACATGATGGAGCTAGGCTTATTTAGGCCTTCCACTAGTCCATGGGCTGCACCTCTACATATGGTGTGCAAAAAGTCTCTCGTTGACTGGCGCCCATGCGGGGATTACCGACGGTCAAACACCTCCACTGTGCCTGACAGGTATCCACTTCCCCATCTCCACGACTTTTCATCTAGCCTAGCCGAAGCAACAATATTTTCCAACATTGACTTAGTCAAAGCTTTCCATCAGATACCGTTGCTCCAGATTACGTTCCCAAAACGGCGATTACAACACCGCTCGGTCTGTTCGAGTTTGTCAGGATGCCGTTTGGGCTACGCAACTCCGCTCAAGCTTTTCAGCGTTTCATCAACGAAGCCCTCCGCGATCTACCTTTCGTTTTTGTCTACGTCGACGATGTTCTGGTAGCAAGTTCCAGTGAACACGAGCACCTACAACGTTTGCGTCACATTTTTGAACGATTGTGCCAATTTGGCGTTTCCATTACTGTTTCTAACTGCGTTTTTGGCGCGCAGTCGCTGTTTTTCCTAGGACATCTCGTAGATGCTTCTGGTTGTCATCCCATAGATGCCAAAGTTTCAGCTATTCGCAATTTCCCTACTCCCACTTCTTTTCAACAACTGCGCCGTTTTATAGGGCTTGTCAATTTCTATCGACGTTTCATCCCTCATTGTGCTCAATTAATTCTACAACTTACAAATCTTTTACGCGGGAACAAACGTGATTTTTCTTCTCCTGACACAGCTGTAGAGGCTTTCAATCGTGCGAGGAAGGCTCTTGCGGATACAACTGTCCTTGTTCACCCTATACCTGATGCCCCAGTTTCCATTGTGGCCGACGCCTCCAATTTCGCTATAGGTGCTGCCCTTCAGCAACAGACGCCCACTGGCACCCAGCCCTTGGCTTTCTACTCTGCCAAATTGACACCCTCACAAACTCGCTATAGCACTTTCGGTAGAGAAATTTTTGCAATTTATTTAGCCATTAAACATTTTCGTTATTATATTGAGAGCCGAGACTTTTGTTTTTATACTGACCACAAGCCTCTTACTTAATCCCTCTCTACTTTATCTGACAAGTATTCACCCCGCGAGGCCCACCATCTCGATTTTATTTCTCAGTATACCACCGATATTCGATTTCTTAAAAACCTTTATAATGAAGTTGCTGACTGTCTTTCTCGGCCTGGCATTAATGCCATCACCCGCCCTTCCATCGATTTGGAGAGCATGGCAGAACTGCAAAATCAGCCGACTTCCAGTGAGAGCCTTCAACACACTAGTCTTCAACACGAAGCCATTCCTCTTTCCACCACTCTCGGTACAATCTTGTGTGACGTATCGCGCGGTGACTCCCGACCCGTAGTGCCAAGCGAGATGAGACGAGATGTTTTTGCCGCGTTGCACAATCTAGCTCACCCTGGCATCCGCACTACCCAGCGCCTCGTCAGCGAGCGGTTTGTTTGGCCAAGCATGTACACTGATATCCGGCAGTGGACCCGTTCATGTTAGGCCTGTCAGAAAGCCAAAGTCGGACGGCACAACAAAGCCCCCATTGGCACTTTTCTCGCACCTGACGCACGTTTGCACATGTCCATATCGATCTGGTAGGTCCCTTCCCAACATCTCGTGGTTGCAACTACTTACTTACTGCGATTGACCGTTTTACTCGTTGGTTCATTGCAACTTCCATACCTAACATAACTGCAGATTTCGTTGCTCATGCTTTTTTGGAACACTGGATCTCTCATTATGGCGTCCCCTCAACTATTACCCCCGATCGAGGTCAACAATTCGAGTCTAGACTTTTTAACAGACTAACCAACCTCCTCGGATGTTCTCACATACGAACGACAGCACACCACCCCTCATCCCACGGCTTAGTCGAGCGTTTCCACCGGCAAATCAAAGCCTCGCACCGAGCTCACGACAATCCTTCCCCTTGGAGCGAGCATCTGCCTTTAACATGCTCAGTATCCGTACCGCACTCAAGCCCGACTTGGAGTGTTCCGCTGCCGAACTTGTCTACGGTACCACCCTACGGATTCCCGGGGAATTTTTTCGGGCACTCTCAAAGCTCAGGCGACTTGGATCCCAGTAATAATGTGCAAAGATTGTGCCAAGCCATGACTCATCTTCGAGCCACTCCTCCACGTACTTCAACAAGTAAGTTGTACGTCGACCCGAACTTACTAACATGTTATTTTGAATTTGTTCGCGTAGATAGCGTTCGCCGGCCACTACAACAGCCCTTTTACGGCCCATTTCGAGTACTATCGCGCAAGGACAAGCATTTAACAATTGACCGTGGAGGCCGCACCGACGCGGTCTCCATCGATCGCTTGAAGGCGGCATATACCGAGCCACTTCCAACTTCTCCAAACGAACAACCCCCACTTGGCACATTGTCACTTTTTATTTTCCAGACTCCATTTACGCCCAATAACCCTTTCCTTATCCCACAGACTCCTCCCCTTACGCGCAGCTGTCGTCATGTCCGTTTTTCCGACCGTTACTAACTTGTACAATATGCATAACACTCCCATATTTTCCTTCTATTAACAGTACGTTTTTGAACCCCGTTCTCCTAGGAGGGGAAGTATTGTAGTGACATTTACATCAGATGTGCTTAATCATGAAATTCCAACCAAAATTTCGAAATGCGTCCTCGTTTCGAAAATATAAATTAAGTAGTGTTGTAAAACTACTCATGATGCAGCATATATCTATATTGATCCAATTAAATCTTGGTGTCGGCTTTCGAAAGAACTTATTTTCGGCTGCATGCAAAATCAACACTGCAAAAAATGACTACTTAAGTAGCCTGCAATTTTCTCATTGCTTTTCGATGCCCTTGAAAATCCAATTATTTTTCATATAAAACATGCATGATTATATTCACTCTTTTATTTATTCGGTAGAAAATCACGTCTTCTCTCAATTTCATACTCAAAAGAAGAGTATAATTCGGTTCTAAAAAAATTTCCTGATTCCTGAATAATTTTGAACCCGACATGATGTTACACTTGCATTCAGGGTTTCAAAAACTACAAGCTGTATATTTTCCGTGTACGGAAAACCAGGCCTTTCTCTGCGGTGTTAAAAGGACACCATATGAAGTTCATAAAATTAAGCAATGGATTTGAGCAATTTTGTTAATATTACAAGCCACATTCCTAAATGCAGATACATGACGTTTCATGAACGGCCATTTAACGGTATTAAAAAATCTCACAATAAGAAACTTTTTTAAAACCGAATTATACTCTTTTTGAGTATGAAATTAGAAGAAGACGTGATTTTCTACCGGATAAGTAAAAGAATGAATATTTTTAGGCATTTTTTCCATGAAATATAATTGAATTTTCAAGGGCATCGAAAATCAATGAGAAAATTGCATACTAATTATGTAGTCATTTTTTGCACCGTATAGATCTTGCATGCAGACGAAAATAAGTTCTTTCGAAAGCAGACCCCCTGTGGTAACTGGGTGATGATAGATTTATGCTGCATCATGATTACTTACTTACACTACTTAATTTGTCTTTTCGAAACGAGAACGCATTTCGAAATTTTGGTTGGCATTTCATGAGTTAGCACATCTACTGTATGTCCGTTTTTTAATCAGTTACAATACGTTTTAACACAACTTTGAATAAGACAAGGAACACGCACGTGCACTTTTACCTGCTGACGACTTTGTTCTTATTCACTAGTTTGTAAGTGTTGGGATACTGCTATTTTCGTTTCCCCGATAGCCTACTTACCGTGCCCAACTAATGACTTTATCACTTACAATTGATTGACGGTCGAAAACGTTTTAATTGAAAAGCCCGCACCCCTTTTGACTACTTAAGTGGTTCTCACACCGAACTACGAGTCTGAGATGGAATGAGTATAATTTCTCCTACTCATAGACTGGGGAACGACATTCTTACGCGTTCTCAAATCTTCCGGAATGATTTAAATATCTATAAGTGAATTTAGACGAACTTGGAAGGCAAAGCAATTACCGATATTTACTTTTTTACCTAGGGCTCCGGTAAGTGCGTTATTTCTGGATTATTGACAAAGACAACTGTAAGAATCTACATGAAATTTTAGGAAGATTTCGGCCTATGATAAGGTTTCCAGTATTTTTGCAATAACACTAATGACCATACTTAATTATCAGATAAACAAGCGATAGATAAATTCCTTCCAAGAAGGAAAGAATCAACCTCCACTTACGCCAGCAAATATAGCTCCAGTCCGAAGATTTGGCTAATGTAAAAGACGTGTTTCACTAACCTCACAACCTCATAGATAGAAAGATGAATGCCTGATATCCGCAGATTAAACAATCCATAAAATGACGTCGGTGGAAACTGTTTAAAATTTAAATATCTGACAGTTCGTCTGTTCCAAGCGATAAAATCTAACGTTGCTAAAGCTACGCACATGAGGCAGAATTGTGCGCCTTCCGCCTCACTCTTGTTGCATGCTGCGGCAAAGCATTGTGATGCTCGTCAGCAGTGGGTGTGTACGGCCACTTACGAGACCAATTACGCGAAACACGCATGTATGAACTGTTAGAGCACCAGAATCAATTTTCTACAGGGTCGCGTTAAAAGATCATCGCTCTCTGCCCCGCATCCAGAAAGTGGACCGCAGTAACCCGGAGTTTTCGGGAACCTCCGAACAACGAACTTTGGTGGGCGAGCAAATGTCCTCAGATGAGAAACTAAAGCTGCCGCGTCAGCTTCAACTGAACTTAAAGTTGGGCGTAAGGACTGATATAACGGAAAGCCACCATCTACGCAGAAGTCGCCCGTGTTGCCTTCTGCAGTCAGGAACTATGGCGACAATAATCCCCACTTATTACCGTGCTTTGATGCATTTAATTGACCAGAGTACTAAGTTGTGTAAATTAGTGCCGTATAAATTTTTTCATGAAACCGCCTTGACAAAAGACTTTTGCGTTCTGTAATATCGACCAAAACCTGCGTCCGGGCAGTAAATGACGTGAGATAAAAACGATAATATGGTCGTGTATGCTACGTGTGCTTTCAAACAGCAAAAACAAGTTGACACCGTGAAACTGTCGCCTTCAATATAAACTTATCCCACTTGCACCAGCTGACGAACCCCTTAAGAAAATTGCCATTAATTATAACGCCTTCAATACTATGCTAATATTATTCTGATCATGGTAAAACATACGCGCTGTAGAGGCATTGCGTATCAACTTGTAATGAAGGCTTATTCTAAACATTATGAGGCATTGCCGAAGACGTCGTTAAATTACTAAAGTTACATACATTGTCGACCACACAAAATTCGACAACATAGTATAATGAAAATAAATAAATGTTCGTGCATTTTCTTCTCCATTACGGGATCATCGTGAAATCTCAGCACAACAGCACGAAGCGATCTGGGATAGGCTTTAGAGAAGAACAACAAGACGTTTGGGAACCATACTGGGCCTACCTCAGGAAGCAATTTTTTCGGTATATAGTAATGCCGGTTCAGTTCTTTAAGGCACTCTAATTACAAAAGGCTTTTTCCGACTTTTCCGGAAATAGCAACTAGCATTACGTCATCAGCGCAATCTAAGTACGATATCCATGTCATTTAGGTGGCACTTGATTTTGGTAACTAACAGCACCGGAAACCGCAATTGTTCTTATTTTTAAGCCTAATTTTCCTGTTGTGTCAAAGGTTAAATTCTTCTTTCAGCACATTTCCTGCTTAAGGAATTTAATGACTGCAATCGTTACATAACGATTCAACACTAACATCGGTTACTTACCATACTGGTAAACGGCCACCGGAATGCCAAAGCAGTGCCAAATAGTCATGAACTCGGGCATGTCATAGCTCCCATTTATATAGCCTGTTGAGTCCTCTTTGCTCCAATGGTAAGCCAAAATCAGATCTTCTTCTGCAGAATCGGGTTGACAGATCACGGATTGACAGTCGCTACTGTTGCCTCCCCTGTATTTAATCATTCGCTTCTTCTCATCTCCCTTACCAAGACCAAGAACTACTTCTTTAGGCACGTCTAGCGTGCACTTGTTCGTGCTATCTTGATTTATGATCAAGTGCTCTTTGATTAGGAACTGGTAGTCCTCCACATGCTCACTCATCTCTTGAGCAGCACTGTGCTTGCGCACACAATAGCAGTCGTACGCCTCGTATTTCGAAGTGATCTTTGCCAATTTTAAGGAATTGGTGAATTGCTTGACACCACCATCTTGAATACAACGTACGTCGCACATCGTTGGGACTTCTCGGTTAGGGTCCAATTTTTCCCAGCCCTTGCTCTTTTCGTAGGTTGGAATGACGAATATTTCAGAGGTCATTCGTAGAGTTTTCAGCGAAAACTTTCGTGAAGCTAATGAAAAAGTGGACAAAAGACCCAAGCTGTAAACTCCGCACAATAAGTTGCAACATAAAATGCAGTATACACATTGATATAGTAAAAATGGTTCCATAGATATTAGTAACAAAAGCATTACCGAAATCCTCGCCAACCGTTTCGTGCAAGAAACAAAATATATTACATATTTCGAGAATCCCTCCTCATAGTTAGCCCTGCGGAATGCCGAATGGGACGACTTAATGCGAGGGAAGAATGCTCACCAGAATCAGAAAATTTGGAATTGGTTCATCGAAGATCTTTTTGGCTGACATAAGGCGAACAGCGTCTACTTTGTGTTTCCAGGGGTCAAAATTTGTCGTTTTACTGGATGCCTTAAATCAATTATCAGGTGGGGGCACATAAACACCTTCGAACCCGGTCAGTGAACACAGCTGGTTGATACTGCAGACTTTTCCAATCTCGATATTTTTGTCTGATATACAGATAACTGATTACGCCACACCAAATATATTAAAGATGGGGTTGTCTAGCCACTTTATATCGCCATCTTGAACGCGACATTTTCTCCGCTACAGGCAGGGTACGTTTTGTTTAAGTAATAGCTGAGGACTCAAGTCATCATAGGGTGGTGAGCATGTTGGATAACTAATTCGGTGTCCGAGGACAAGACTATCCAGGAAAGAAGTTGGCCTGTTGTCGTGTCTCCATCAGAAACCATCACAAGACACTACAGCACGCTGTAGTTAATGCTGGTACAGGGATTCTCCATCTCCCGTAAACTATCGTCAACAACATTCTAGCTGATCTTAAGTCCATACTACTGACCTCTGTCCTACCTAAAGACAAGCATTTTGACATACAGTGCGTGAACTAACTCGTGAAAAGTGTCGAAATTTAGGAATGATTGTCAATCGCTCACAAACCGACACCATTTCATGAGTCAAATGTCTATGGTGATTAAGTACAAGTTTATAAGAAGTAAAAACATAAAATAAATATTATATGCAGTCTTGCGTTGTTAAGAAATGTCGATTTATTTTGAAAAGCGCAATATCCCGAAAACGTCAGAAATGAATAATTAAGTGAAGTTCGTTTTTAGATGTATAGAATGTATTATCATACCAAACAGGTAGTAAATATGAAAGTAAACATAAAACCACGCCTAATAACAGCGTTCCAGTGAAGTTTACATCTAAATATCGTTTACTAAGTAGCGTGACTTCATATATGGCGGCTAGTCAACTGCCTACACTCTGGGTGTATATTTCAAATCAATTTTTCAGTGTTTCATTGTTTCATTAACGACGTAAAGTTAAATGAGTTGGAATTAAACAAGTTTTCATAAGGTTACAGGCCATGAGGCCGGCTGGTACCTAATAAATTTAAATAGAACTGACAGGCGTGATCGTAAACATACTATTTTGTGTTTTTAGAGAGAACGTTCCTTCCGTTAAATTAATTTATACTCTTCTTTCGTTTGGGACTGCGTTGAGTTTCAGATCGACCTCAAAATATCGTTGAACACCTTATGATTTTCAGTCTTTTAACCCGATCACCCATAAAGATAGACTCTGAATTACCTGTCTGTTAAAAATGTTAAAATAAGATTGTTCTTGAAGGCATTTATTGAATTTCTGAGAGTTTAGGTGCTCCTTTTCAAGACGATGGTCGTTTGGGTCAAGTTTGGAGACTCATTCGAACATCAAACTTCATTTTCGGGAAAAATAACTGTCCAAAACCAAAGACACCAACGAATATGTCTTCGATCAATAAGAAAACTTTCCTTAATAAGATAAATCTCTCGGAAGTGCTTTGCTACTGCAATCCGCCGACGGATCTCTGTGTACTTAACATTTTTGCACGGAGAGACCAAGTAAACATTTTACACTTTTGACGGTTTCTTTCACGATCCTAAGCAATACTAATATTTTTCTAACGTATACGAAAGAACATGCCTTCCCCTATATACTGAGAACTTTTACATTGTTTTTGCTTGCTTTCAGACTGCGTACTTTGATTATCAATGCACGGCAGAGCGCCCAGCTGTGCCACTGCCGTCCTCTGGTAAAAAGACACCAACAAAATCTACCGGCCGAAGATGCGCAAGGATTGCGAGCAGTGAAATCGGACCACAGTATTGTTGTTGTTCCCGCAGACAATGGTGGCGATACCGTCATCATGGACAAAACTGACTACGTCAACTAGGCGAATATGATCTTCATTGTTAGGGTTCTTATATCATTATCTCCGAAGACCCAACGAAAAAGCAAGCCGCAGCCATCAAGAAAAAGATTAATGAGCTTGCTCGGCTGAAAGTCATAGGTCCAGATACCACAGAGTTTATGACCCTCAGTGATCCCCATATTGCACACGCGTACGGTCTCCTAAAGGTTTACAAAATTGGTGCACCACTGAAGATTATAGTACCGCTCATCTGATCCCCTACTTTAAATTTAGTCAACTGGTTGTACATGCATCTGAAGCCGCTAACTCACGGATCTTGCTACAGCATTAACAGCTCCCACGAATTCCTCAACCGGATCGAAGGCCTCAATGTAAACACTAACAAATGCCTCTTGTCTTTTGACGTCGTTGCGTTATTTTCCTCTATACCGCACGATTTGGCAATTAACTGCGTAGCCCAACGGTTACAGGACAATCCTGTTGGTATCCCAGCGCAGCACTTCATACAATTGCTCAAATTCTGCCTTAAGAACTATTGGAAGTTCGACAATAAGTACTACCAACAGGTGAAGGGAAGTCCGATGGGCTCCCTAAAATCCGGCCTCCTCGCCGAACTAGTGCTACAGCGACCGGAATATGAGGTTTTTTAAACCCTCAACCCCAAAATGTGGCTCCAATACGTCGACGACACGTAAGTCGTAAAAAAAACCGCGAAGTCGAAAGGCCACATCAGAGGCTGAATAAAGTCATTCCAGTCATAAAATGTATCCGCGAAGAGGCAGTAGGAGACGTAAAAATACAGAGGCTGGACGACGGTAATCTCGCAACCAGCATCCATAGAAGAGTCTGATTCTGAGATCATCCTCAATTATGAGGGCAATCACACTGTGATCGAACTCTCTTCCAACGGGCCTACCGTTATTGCAGCATTGACGATTTTTTGAGAAGGAACTAGCTTATCTGTATCGGTTATTTTGGTCTAACGGGTATCCGATCGATTTTGTGAAGAGCTGCTTCTGACATCAGGCAAAACATCGAGGTCCCTCCTCAAATTGAAAAATCGTGACACGGAAATTCTTTTACCTGCCCTATATGCAGGGGACCTCGGAAATGATCGTTCGTCATCTAAATCGGTTCGGTATCCGCGTTGCCCACAAGCCTGCATCGTCACTGCGCACAGTCTTATCTTGAATAAAGGATTCTATCCCAAAGGAGGAGCATGCTACTATCATCTATCGCATCCCGTGTTTCAATGTCCCTGGGTATATTTTGGTCATACAGGACGATACCTGGGAACTCGAATTAATGAATACGAACAAGCTATCTGTCGCCGTGACCAACCGCCCCTCGTCTTTGCACACACACTTCAGTGCGACCAACGTTTCATTTAGGATGACACCGAGGTCATTCCCACGGTCAACACAAAACGGGCGAGGGAATTCTTAGAGGCATGGCACTCTAACGAGGACAGCATCAACCGCCACGTTGACCTACACTCCCATTATAAGGGCCTATGATCACGCCTCATCAGCGGCCGCTAATTAAGGCGGCCGCAGTTCCCACTACCTACCATTCTCCCTCCCCTCTAACATGGGGAGCCGTAACTGTTCTCTCTCCTCCGCCTCCTCCCCTCCCGGCTCAAAACCAAACATGACCCCCTGCCCGCATCAACACTCACACACTAATGGTCCACCCGTCGGGGCGCCGCGATACTAAATAGCTGGGAAAATAAAAGACGTCTGCGGCAAACTGCGAGTTGGCCTCAGTATCTCTAAGTAAATAGTTGACTGAGGGCTGTTGGCCAACCTCGCATCATAAATAGCACAGGACATTTGATGTGTCACGTCAACAACTACGAAAATCCAGCTCAAACCTTCTAAAAAGATGAAACAATGGACGACGCAAGGATACGGCCGTTATCGTAGTGCCGCTATGGTTCATTTATACGACTCTCTGTGGACAAACTCATGACAGAGCTGTCTGTTTGCCTGCGGACGCAACGATATTTGAAAAAAGAAGAGGTTCTTCGGAAAAAAATCGAGTTGTACTCGTGAAGTTTCGAATTGGTGCCACCAACCCGTCGTCAGACGAAATGAAGAGAGAGTGAGACAGTCACAGTAGACTGGTAGACGCGACAGGTCAAACATTGATGAGCGGACCATTAGCGTGTGAGGAGGGATGCGGGCAAAGATTCATGCTGGGTTCTGAGCCTTACAATTCTGATCACGGCTCACTAAGCCGAGCCCCACGCCGGATCAGCAGCCGCTAATCCAAGCGCCCGCAGTTCTGACAACCTACCATTCTCCCTACTCTCCAACAAGGGGAGCCGTAACTGTTCCCTCTCTCCCCCTTCCTGCCCCCCGTCTAAGAGCCCAGCATCAATCCCTGCTCGCATCACTCCTCATACGCTGATGGTCCGTCAATCAGTATTTATCCTGTCGCGTCTACAAGTATAGTGTGATTGTCTCACTCTATCCTTTATCCTCATTTCGTCTGACGACGGGTTGGTGTCACCAATTCGAAAATTCACGAGGGCAACTCGATTTTTTCCGAAAAACCACTTCTCGTTTCATCTTTGTACATATATATATATATATATATATA
>CACRXP010000033.1:2065314-2089150 GCA_902702965.1 Spirometra erinaceieuropaei | reverse complement strand
CTCGGATCTTTACGCATATCGATGTATGCTATGGGCGCACAGCCCTCCGCTCAGCACGCAGATGGGAGACTTTCGCGAAGTGGGAGTCCTCCACCTACGCTCAGCTGAAATTCCTACACAGGTGCCTTGATGAGGACGTCTTTCCGAAATGCCTCAAATATAGACAGCCTGTGAACTCTGACCTTTGCCGGCGGACGATAGCAGACTTCAAGTAGAAAATCATCAGGGTACTGATACGAGACTGCCACGCCCGCATCCAAAAGTACCGCCAGCTGATTGAACATCATTCGTCAACTTGCCAGTCGATCTTGATGGCACAAGAGCTGGGGGTCCTCAAAGCGGCAATTCTCGACTGCGCAAGGCGTCACTGCAAGTTGCGTGATGACCAGTTTTCGGGAAGAATAGAGAATATAAGTCCGCCAAAGCAGCCCTCTTCTGAAGGTGCCTTGGTTCACAACTTGTCCTCTCATCGTTTAACTCAGCAACAACTAGCGGTTCTATCATATGACGCGAAGTTCAACACAAGAGATGCTCTACCAGAAGACTTTATTGCATCCTTTGAATCGGCGCTCCAGAAGTGTGAGCCAGGCGAGTAGTGCAAAAACGCCATGCGACAACAAGTGTCGACCTTACTCCTCCAACACAAACGCCAGATGACGATTTCTAAAGCAGAAGATCGAGAACTTCTGAAGATACGAAAAATGAAGGATATCGTCACCCTGCCCGCCGACAAGGGGCGCTCGACTGTCGTCATGGATAAGGCTGAGTACTGCACAAAACTAGGCAACCTCTTAATGGACAAGGAAGCTTATGTGCCATCGACCGTCAGCGAGTTTAAAAAGCTCATAAACAGCATAAACAAGACGATCGGCAAGCTGAGGAAGGCGGGAGCTCTTACGAGAAGGGAGGCGTTGGCCGCAAAAGCCAGTGATACCGCGATGCCGCGCTTCTACGGCCTACCAGAGGTCCACAAGCAGGGGGTGCCCCTACGCCCCATCGTCTCCTTACGTGGCACTCCAGCATTTGGGCTGTGAAAGTGGCTGTACCAACGACGTTGTTTCCTTACCAAGGATTCGGAGTGGACAGTGAAGTCGGCTGAAGAGTTCTTGACGCGCATCAAACATCTCGAAGTGGAGGCAGATGAGGTGATGATGTCATTTGACGTGATCTCATTATTCTACTCCATCCCAACCGCGCTGGCTATCGACACTATTGATGGCTTTCTCCGGGAAAAGTGTGATGAAAGCGACCAACAGCTTAAACGGGCACACATCATCGAGCTCCTAGAACTGTGTCTTAAGACCTTCTTTACATTCAACGGCCAAGTCTACGAGCAAAAGAATGGGACACCGATGGGCTCGCCTCTGTCTGGACTAATTGCCGAAGCAGTTTTGCAGAGACTCGAGCAGCAGGTCTTCAGCTCGTACCCCCCGAAGTTCTGGGCCAGATACGTCGACGACACGTTCGTTGTAATCAATAGGAGTGAGGTGAAGGCTTTCAAGGCATTGTTGAACTCCATCTTTCCCGATATTCAGTTTATTATGGAAGAGGAAGTCAACAATCAGTTGCCCTTCCTGGACGTACAAGTCACGAGATTGACAGACGGGAAGATAAGGACAACGGTTTACCGTAAGGCAACAAATACCAGGCGCATCCTTCACTTCCGAAGCAACCACCCTGTTGGCCATAAACGCAGTTGTGTCAGAACTCTCTTTCAACGCGTTCAAACACACTGTAGCGACGACAGAGGAAGGAAGGAGGAGATGAATTACTTGCAGGCCCTTTTTAAAGCCAACGGCTACCCGATGTCCTTCATACGCAATTGCCTCAAAAAGCCTCATTTTGAGCGGTCGAGTGGAGAAAATCCCAAGTTATGGCTCTCAATACCCTATGTGAAGAACGTATCAGAGGCAACGGCAAGAATCCTGAAACCTTTTGGGATTGGCGTGGCTCATAAACCAGAATGCACCATCAGACAGCAAATCATGAAGCCCAAAGACCCGCTACCAACAACAGAACAGTCGGCGGTGGTCTACAGCATACCATGTCTAAATTGCAATGCGAGGTATGTTGGTGAAACGGGCAAACGCCTCGGTACAAGATTGCACGAACACCAACTTGCAATCAACCGCAAGGACAAGCTGTCTTTGGTCTATGGCCACATAAGAGAACTGAACCACGATTTTGCCCTTGAGAAAGCGAGGGTAATTGGCAGAGCCAATGAGAAGATGGCCAGACTGGTGCTCGAAAGTTGGTCCTCGGCTGGTACACTCAACCGATCTATAGATCTACATCCCGCCTATCAGGCGCTGCGTACAAGGCTCGGATCAGTCCGGACAGGACCAGTAAGGCAAGCGAGCACGCGGGACCGAGAGTCAACGCTCACGGAAAAGAGCGAAATTGGGGACCAGAGGTCATGTGACCAAAGCCGAACACTCCCTCACCGACGCGCCCGCGAAGCTGAATGCTGCTCAACTGAACAGCAACGACCGATTAGTCCACCGGCTGATGTGGGAGAGGCCAAGCGGCACGTTGATTTGACCACAATTACGCCGACCCCAAAGGGAACAAAGGTCACGCAGGCCTATCAGCGGTCAGCCCCGGGGAGGTCTAAGCCAGTCAGCGGCAAACAGGCAGGTCAAAGTTCGTGCGTCCAGCACGGCTATAATACGAGGCAAGCGGCAAGACTGAATAACTCAAGATCGGCAAGTGCAACAACTACGCTACTCTGATGATGGAAACGAGGAAGATTCCGAAAAGTCAGTTCGAATACAATATGGTCCATGAATTCGCCCTCTCTTCTTCTTCGGGTGATGATAAACGCGATACAATGTCTGGACCTCGGATCTTTACGCATATCGGCATATGTAAATAGAAGAAGACGGGAAGGCGATCGCTGTTACCAATGGTTTATTTATACGACTTTTCGAACTCTCACTCGAGCCCATCGTCAAGGAAGGAAAAAACTGTACAGCTCGTCGTGTATTTAGCTCACCTCTGTCGGTGTGACCTCTAGCTGCGCTGTTGATTTGTTCACGCAGTGCTTGATAGGCGATTGGCTGATCGATATGTCGATTAATCGCGTCCTCATTTGAGTGCCACGCTTCCTGGAGCAGGCGCGCAACTCGGTCGTCTGACTGTCCTAGTATTCTCACGCTCCCAAAGTCAAAGGCGTGTCCGGGCGAGGAGGCGTGGGCGGCTACCAAAGAGAGTTTATCCTTGCGTCTCACGGCCAATTCATGCTCATGCAATCTCGTGCTGACCTGTTTTCCGGTTTCACCAACATAACTGGCCTGACCGCAATTGCAGTCTATGCGGTAGATGACCCCCGATTTCTGATTTATGGGAATCGGATCCTTGGGCTGCATGAGTTGACGGCGGATTGTGGCTTCAGGTCTGTGCGCGACGCCGATCCCAAATTCGCTCACCAGTCTGGCGAATTCTTCTGACAAACCAGCTACGTACGGAACTGCGCGCCAGCACTTCGGTTTCGGCTGCCCCTTCGATTTTCTTCCCCGTGTTTCTCGCCTGCACTTTTCGACGAAATTCTCAGGGTAGCCGTTCAAGGTGAAGAGTTTCTTCAGGAACTGAGCCTCGGCCTTCTTGTCGGCTGGCTCTGTGCAATGCAATTCTACCCGCCGGTAGATTGTTCTTACGCAGCTGCGTTTGTGTGAAAGGGGTGGTTGCTGAGAAAACTCAGAATACGAGAGGTATTTGTCGCCTTTCGGTAAACTGTTTTTTTAGTCCCCCATCGCCTTTTCTCTGGACTAGTACGTCCAGGAACGGCAACTGGCAATCTTTTTCCTCCTCCATCGTGAACTGGATATCTGGGAAGATCGAGTTCAGATGTTGCGTGAATTCCCCAATCCTGTCCCGATTGATGATGACTAATGTGTCATCAACATACCGTACCCAAAATCGTGGTCGGTAGTGGTCAAAAGCCAGTGCCTCCAGTCGCTGTAACACTGCCTCAGCAATCAAGCTGGATAACGGCGACCCCATGGGTGTGCCTTTACCTTGTTCGTACGTGGTTCCATTGAAGGTGAAGAAGGTCTTCAAGCAGTGTTTCAGGAGATCGACAAGGTGTTTTATCTTAAGTTTGTTGTCCGTCTTGTTATAACGTTGCTCTAACAAGGTTTGCACAGTTTCAACCGCGAGATGTTGTGGGATGGAAGTGAAGAGTGATACCACGTCGAAAGATACCATCACTTCGTCATCTGTAAGTTGAATACCTTGCAGTTTCTCAAGGAATTGTTCTGCCGAGTGGATGGTAGTTTCAGAACCTTGGGTTAGGAATTTCAGACGCTGAATGGCCACTTAGCCAGGCCAAACGTTGTTGTGCCTCTTAGAAAAACGATCGGTCGTAGGGGGGTTCCTGGTTTGTGGACCTTGGGTAGATCATAGAATCTCGCGATCGCGGAATCCTTTGGTTTCATCCTCTGCCAGTCAAGCCGTGTAATCGCTTTTGACTTCCGAAGACTTGCCAGGTCCTTGTTGATTTTGCTCATTAAAGTCTTCGTCATATCCCCTTCACAAGGAATGTAGGCGGTTCTATCGCCCAAAAGGGCCTCGACTTTGTTGACCTAGTCCTCCTTGTTCAGTACGACCGTCGATCGTCCTTTATCGCCGGGAGTATGACAATGCTTTTGTCGGCCTTCAGAGTCCGACGTGCCTCGTTTTCTGCTTTCGAGGGCATATTGCGTTTCTTGTAGGACATGAGTCTGTAGGATATTCGCTGTCGTAGCAGATTTCTGTTTTCCTCAGTGATTAGAGCTTCACGAATGACAGATTCCGCAGCTGCGATGAAGTCAACAGGTTGGGCATCCGTCGTATTGAAGCAGGCATCATGGCTCAGGACTTTCATCTGCTCTGCTGTCAGTTGTTTGGAAGATATGTTGTGCACAACTCTTCACCATGAACGGCTACCCTGAGAATTTCGTCGAAAAGTGCAGGCGAGAAACACGGGGAAGAAAATCGAAGGGGCAGCCGAAACCGAAGTGCTGGCGCGCAGTTCCGTACGTAGCTGGTTTGTCAGAAGAATTCGCCAGACTGGTGAGCGAATTTGGGATCGGCGTCGCGCACAGACCTGAAGCCACAATCCGCCGTCAACTCATGCAGCCCAAGGATCCGATTCCCATAAATCAGAAATCGGGGGTCATCTACCGCATAGACTGCAATTGCGGTCAGGCCAGTTATGTTGGTGAAACCGGAAAACAGGTCCGCACGAGATTGCATGAGCATGAATTGGCCGTGAGACGCAAGGATAAACTCTCTTTGGTAGCCGCCCACGCCTCCTCGCCCGGACACGCCTTTGACTTTGGGAGCGTGAGAATACTAGGACAGTCAGACGACCGAGTTGCGCGCCTGCTCCAGGAAGCGTGGCACTCAAATGAGGACGCGATTAATCGACATATCGATCAGCCAATCGCCTATCAAGCACTGCGTGAACAAATCAACAGCGCAGCTAGAGGTCACCCCCGACAGAGGTGAGCTAAATACACGACGAGCTGTACAGTTTTTTCCTTCCTTGACGATGGGCTCGAGTGAGAGTTCGAAAAGTCGTATAAATAAACCATTGGTACCAGCGATCGCCTTCCCGTCTTCTTCTATGCAATTACCTGGCTTGCGCGTATTCTCTATCATTCGGGAAATATATATATATATGTATGTTGAGAAGGTGATACCGACAAAGACAACGGAGACTGGAATGGCCATTTCTGTCTTATTAGCCGTTATCAGCCAGTTATACCCAACCCCAAGTGTGGATCACTTGAGATTCGAACACGGGATCTTTGGTCATGGAGTTTAACGCTCTACCATTGAGCCACGGGCCCGTTGTCCTGTCGGTTGTGATCGGGAATATTAATTATGATATCAAGAGAGACCGATATCACAACCGACAGGACAACGGGCCGGTGGCTCAATGGTAGAGCGTTCAACTCCATGAGCAAAGATCCCGGGTTCGAATCTCAAGTGATCCACACTTGGGGTTGGGCATGACTGGCTGATTACGGCTAATAAGCGAGAAATGGCCATTCCGGTCTCCCTTGTCTTTGTCGGTATTACCTTCTCAACATATATATATATATGTGTATATTGAAGAAGATTGTAAGGCGAGCTCTGGGGATGATGATTTATTCATCTGAAGTTTCACACTCATACTCGAGAGCATCATAGGTGAAAGGAAATATGTGAAAATTACACGGTTTTAATAGGTCCGTCCGGCTCGCGCCTGATAGGGTCATCAAAACCCATCTTCCTTTGGCCTCCCCTGGTGCGTATGTGGTGTTTGGCGGCCTCGTATGCTGCCGGTAGGTCGACGCTGCGGTTGATGGATTTGGCGTCTATCTGCCAGGCCTCGATTATTTCTCGCTCCAGTCTGTTTTCCGCTCGGCCGAGCACTTGGGCGCCGTCAAAGTCAAACCGATGGTCATTTTCCAGACTGTGCATGGCGACGTGTGAGCTTGCATCTTTCCGCTTGACGGCTACGTTGTGCTCATGTATGCGCGTTTTAAGTCGTTTGTTTGTCATACCGCAATAGTTGGCCTGACAGTCTAGGCAGTTAACGCGGTAAATGACACCTGACATGTCCTCAGGGGGCAGCCTACCCTTTGGCTGCATGACTAATCGGCGGATGGTGGCTTCCGGTCGGTGCCCAACGCCCACTTTAAGTGGTCTCAGCATATGCTCAGTGGCCTCAGAGACGTTCCTCATGTAGGGCAAGACACGGAGTACCTCAGGTTTTTGTTTCGTTTCACCGTCAGCCTTTGTGTGTGTCGTTGGAACAGACATTTGTTTACGAAGCTACGTGGGTATCCATTGACAAGGAAGAGGTGCCACAGGGACGCACGCTCTTGTAGCTTCTCGGTCTCTGTGCAGCAGTGCGCGTTGATGCGGCGGAAAAGTGTCCGGACGCAAATGCGTTTATGCGACAGGAGATGGTTGCTGTTGTAGTAGGGTATTTTCTCTGTGTTTGTAGCTTTTCGGAAAGCACCGGTTCGGATTGTTCCATCTTCCTGCCCCGTTACCCGCAAGTCGAGGAAAGAGAGCGTTCCGTCCTTTTCTTCCTCCATTGTGAATTGGATTTGTGGGAAGATGGAGTTTAATTCTCCTCCAAAGGTCTCCTTCGCATCTCGGTTCAGGACGACAAAGGTATCGTCCACATAGCGCATCCAGAATTTTGGCTTATAGGACCGAAATACACGAGTTTCCAGCTCCTGTAGTACCGTCTCAGCCAGGAAGCCGGAGATCAGGGATCCCATCGGAGTTCCCTGGATTTGCTCATAAGTATGGTCGTTAAAAGCGAAATACGTGCATAAGCAGTAGTCCAGTAACTCAATCGCGTGCTTCCTTTTAAACGGTTTTTCTTCATCGTCGTACATTCGTTCCTGTAGGCCACTGATGACTCTCATGGCCAACTCCTTAGGGATGGAAGGGAACAAAGAGACGACGTCAAAGGATACCATGATTTCATTGGGGGCTATTGTCAGGCCTCGGACTTTTTCTAGGAAGTGCGTTGAGGAGGCGGCTGTGTGTTCGGAGCCTTCCGTCAGCTTCTTTAAGTGCTTGGTAAGCCATTTAGCCAGTCCGTAGGTAGGTGTGATTTTCAGCGCTACGAGGTTTCGTAGGGGGACATTTGGCTTGTGGATTTTTGGCAAACCGTAGAAACGCGCTTGTGTGGTAACTTGCGGTCTCATTTGTCTCCGATCGTTTTCAGATATCGCCTTTTGGCTCCTCATCTGATTTAAGCCCTTGTTAATTTTGCCTACCAGTGTTTTTATGAGGTCACAGTCGACGACTCTGTATGACTGGTTGTCGTTTAGTAGTTCCTGGGCTTTTGCGGCGTACTCTGATCTGTCCAAGATCACGGTTGCCCGTCCTTTGTCCGCTGTAACGATGATTATTTCTTCGTCCATCTTTAATTCCCTAATGGCCTTTAATTCGGCCGAGGAGATGGCCCGACGTGGCTTGTGGGATATAATGAGGGATGAGACTCGCTGGCGAATGGAGTTCTTGGAGTCTTCGATTGTATCTGTCTTTGCGAGTCTCGCTTCCGATGCCGCGATAAAATCCAGTGGCTGCGCGTCACCTGTGTTGTATCCAGATTCGTGCTGAAGCACTTTTATCTGGTCTACTTTCAGTTGTTTGGATGAGAGGTTGTGGACGGATGATGGTTTTGACCCAGCTGCGTCTGCCTGCTACATCGCCTACATCTACATATATATACAAATACATACAGTGCGAGACCTATCTCATGAAATGTTGGCTGAAATTCTGAAATGCGTTTCCCATTAGGAAGGATTACTTGGTCGCGGTTGTGACACTGATTATTTTAAGGCATACTCTTATAACATTTTAGACTTGGCAGGATGTCGGCTTTTAAATGCACTTCTGTTCAATCTTCTGCTGAAAGCGTGCTCGGTAAAAATGACTACTTAATTAGCATGCATTTTTCACGTTGATTTTCTATTATCTTGGAAATTCAAATATATTTTATACAAACCACAAAAAAATTAGGCTTTCTCTTAGTCAATCAATAGAGAATTACGTCTTTGTTATATTGTATACTTAAGAAAGGAATATAATTAGGTTTTAAAATAGTTTTCTAATTGCCGGAACATTTGGAGCCTGATCATTGGTTGAATTAGCGCTTAGTGATTACACTCTACAAGGTGCATACGTTTTACGTAAAGAAAATCCCATATTTTTCTATGTCAATAAAGAGATATCAAACAGGGTCCATAAAATTGTGCAATGGATGCGGATCATGTTGTACATTTCATGAGGAACAGTGGTAAACGACCAGGTTCGATGCTATGTGAATGGACATATCGCGGTCTTAAAAAATCTCATAATTGGAAACTTTTTAAAACCTAACTACACTCCTTTATTCAGTATAAAATATAACGAAGACGTAATTCTCTATTGATTGACTAAGAGAAAGCCTAATTTTTTTGTGGTTTGTATAAAATATATTTGAATTTCCAAGATCATAGAAAATCAATGGGTAAAATGCATGCTTCTTAAGTAGTCCTTTTTTACGAAGCACGCTTTCTACATGAGATTGAAAAATAGTGCATTTAAAAGCCGACATCCTGCCAAGTCCAAAATGTTATAAGAGTATGCCTTAAAATAATCAGTGTCACAACCGCGACCAAGTAATCCTTCCTAATGGGAAACGCACTTCAGAATTTCAGCCAACATTTCATGAGATAGGTCTGTCACTTTACCATCCATTCGAGCACTAACATAAGCCCGTCGCCACCATCTCAGCGTCCCGAACTGCCATCACACATTTCGTCACCGCAGGGGCCTAATCAGTTGCCTGCACCGCTACGGAAATCTGCGATAAATCAAAACATACCTGAGATTATCACCATGCACTTCTACATTAATATGTCCAGTGCACACAAAAATTTTAGATATCGTACATGACAGGCATTAGTTAGGCACATATCACGTTGATGGAAAGCTAGTTCTTCGGATTCATTTCTGTGTGGTTCTTTTGCTACATGCGCGGCGCAAACACTCAATTCCTTTTGGATGAGATCCTGGCGTGATTTTTTTGGGGGGGTCGGGGCAGGTCGTGTATTTGGCGCTCGCATACCGACAGTCCCTAGCTCTGTCAGCCACATCTCAAATTTTCAAGAACAGATAACTTTTTTCGGCTCAGACAGTCGATTGGTGCATAGAAAAGGCCAAATAGAATGAGGTTGATTCGCCAAGCATATTCTGCACAATAAGCAAACTATTACACTGAAGTTGTTCCACACTTAGGGATTAAGTATGACTAGTCGAGGACGGCCAATAAACCAGAGGTGACCATTTAATTCGCCCTTTTCTTTGTCAGTAATATCATTCTAACCCCAGTCTGTTAAAAGCCGTTGCCTAGAAGGTTACAAACCGACGATTCAAGTCAGACCTCACATTCAGCCTAGTGGGTTTTTGTGCGGAGTGCGTGACTGATGGAATCTAAGATTCAGACCGCAAAGAGCCCCTATTAAATTGGGTTTTATGGCACTCCCACCCATTTTGGATCTTGATCACAGTCTCTTTTTGGTTTGGTAAATGTCGGTCGGTTTTGCAGACCAGGGGATGGGGTCGCATACCTAGGGGCGGGTTGAGATCTCGCCTGTCACCTTCGTCTTTCTTCTCATGACGTTGAGGCCCGATGGAAGATGATGATGATGATGATGATGATGATGATGATGACGAGGAGGAGGAGGAGGAGGAGGAGGAGGAGGAGGTGAAGAAGGGAGTGTGACAGATGCAATCACCGCTCCTTTGTCCACCTTGCCGTGACGCTGTGATGGACATCGTAGGAATCGACGCTTGAACGGTCCGGTAATCCATGTCTTTACCATCAGTTCTTGGGGAATGAGGGTGAAGTATTAGTCTCCTTCGATAAGAAAAAATGCCTCCGTTAGACTCTACAGTCAGCCTCTCCTGCACTTCCGCTGAGCGCTTGACACGCACAAATGTAACGAATGGTCATTCAGAACCTGACGCAGATCGAAATTGTCAGTAAATGCGGTAACCTGCTGTAAGCGAAACGCATATCCGTCAGTCTTGATAATGCCATTTCATCAGCGCCTGACAGACAATACGGTATGATGACTGCGTAAATTTAGAATAGTCCACGCACGAACCAACAGAACCACAACACTGACACGAAACCCAATACAAGGGCCGAATCATTATGTAATTTCTCAGGTATTTTGCCGATGAGGTAAGGAATATATCTGAGCCGGGATACTCGTCCATCCATCTACTTCATTCTGCAAGGCCTGCCGGATTGAGGGCTGTATAATAGAACATAGCCCGATGTGCGAGTTACATACTCCAGAGCTCACAGCAGAGTAGACTTTGTCGTTACTCATTGGTTATTCATTAAAAAGCATTAAGTGGACACCCGCATTCCTTTATCTGATATTTTCAAACTTTCAGTCAGTTCCAGGTTACGGTTGGCTAGCGTTCTAAGTGGGTTAGAAATAGCTAAGTGTTTATGCCCTTTGGCTCCTTCTTTGCTAGTTTCTGTCATTAAATGCAGATAAACATTGCTTATTTCTAGCTGAGTTCCATGAGAGAATCACGGATGTACCGTGTCTTGTAGAACGAGCTAAGACCTTCTCCTACTCCAAAAAACAAGGGGAAACGGAAGCTAAGAGACTGTCACCGGCTTCCTTGCTGTCCCAGGCAAATTATATGCCTAACCCTTTGCTACGACTCTGAAAGCTGGACTCTGTGCTCGGGGATCATGTGGACTTGAACCAGGGCCTCCAGCCCCCGAAATCCGGATATACAAGGCTGCGTCACTCTGGCGTGTCTCACTGACACCGAAAGCAAAATACTGTGTGTATTTAAAGAGTCGCAGTACAAATATGGCAATAAACTCATAAATTCTCGGTCATATGTCTTAGGTACTCACAGTAGAATCCCAGGCGGAATTTTCGGTCTGATCCTTTAATTCCATTGCCCACCGCATAGCAGACGACCTCTTTTTCGCCCTCCGTACGTACGTTCTGTATTAAAAGGTGGGGCGACTTGAAGGGGAGACCGGTGCAGAAGATAAATTCGGGCGACAGTTCCTTGGAATCGTCGTATCCTCTGACTAAAATCGGAGGTGTCTCCTCCCCAATAATGAAGTTTTTCTCATTGTTCACTAACTCAACGCTGATTGATTCAATCGCTTAAATCAAATAAAAAAACGGGGATCGATAAGGGGGTAGAAAATAAGAATAAACAGCAGAATGGACGGGAAAATGTGGGAAATTAGATAAAATGACATGTTGACAATGGGCATTTTCTTCTAGTTCTGTTCATTTAATGATAATACGAGTTAAGAAGCACTTATAGGTGACTGGGTTATTACGGTGCGAATTCGACAGCGCGAGGGAAGACCAAGATCGCTATTGGTAGGACTGTGGTAGTGGACATCTTTGCCAGATATGAAAACGTGCTCATTCCTTATGCTAGTATTACCTGAATGAGCGCATACCGAAACTAGGCGTTTAAAATAATGTGCGTCTTAAGAGAGAGTTCAGAACTATGCCTGAAGTATTCGTAAAACCTTACACACGGACCGGCGAATGAATATAGTTTGTAAACAGCTTTTAGTGTTAAAAAGAGAAGGCTATTCTGAAAATCGAGTTCTCCTTGTGACTTTAGGAGTTGGTGACACCAACCCGTCGTCAGACGAAATGAGAAGAGGAGAATGTGAGATCAGTATACTAGATCCTTTAACGCGGCAGAATGGACAACGGCAGACGGACAGCCGGTGCGTGAGAGGGTGGGTAACGAGTCATTGTAGACTTTGGGGTGGGAGGGGGGGAGGAAAGGGAGAACCGTCAGGGCTCCCTGTGCCGGAGATGGAGGAGGAACGGGAGAATGCGGGCGGCTGGTCATTGATGCGGGATGAGGTCAGAGGACAGTGCGCCAGATTTGGAGGTGTTAGAAGGTTCGGTTTTTAGGTGTGCATCTGGATTTCAGGGGCTGGAGACTCTGGCTAAAGTCCGCTTTACCTCTGAGCACAGAGTACAGAGTTCAGAGTTTTAGCTTAGAGTCAGACGTTTAATTCGCTTGCAACTTCCAGGAAGCCGGCGACAGTCTCTCTGCCCCCATGTGTTTTCGGCAGTAGGGTAGTCATGTTGCGCAACTAGATAATAGACTGTTTGTAATGCATGGTTTTACTAATTTGCCAGTAATTCTTGTTGCACATTAATGCAGTCGTTAGTAAAGCTTATTCGTAACTTTATGCAAGCCATGAAAATTAATGAAAAAAATTTCTTGTTCGACTACCGGGGATTAGCACACGCAATGATCAAGGACAGTTCGTCAATGTTTGCCTTGGTTCACTGGCTTCTACTATCAGAACTGTCATTGACCGAAGCTGCGTCTCATAAAACGGCTTCGGTGAAGTTGGGATGGTCGTCATAACTAGATCGCTGGGTGGAAATGTTCATATTAAAAATAAGTTAGTTTCTTTCATATGGGTAGGTTATTTGTGCAATCAGCTCAGGACTTCTACACAAACTTTATGGCAGTCTTTCTAAGAGGCCTACTTCGTTCTTAGGACGATTATTCCCGGTGTGGTATTTTCACTTGAACTCATGTAGAAGCACACATCGAAGTGTTAGCTGCGAATCTCATCATTTGACGGTACCCTTTATAGCATCCGTTGAGTTAACTTAGTTACTCTAACCTTAGTGTCTATGCACCAATGACATGAGGTCCTGTATCCTCCCGTCATCATGTCTGACCCATAGCTGACGTCGCGAAGATCAGCGTAATGCCTGTCCGAACAGCTCAAAGGCTGGTGAGGACTCAGTAAGCCCGAATGCCCGACAGGTCAGCAACCGGGAATATGCCCACGCCAGAGAATGCTGATGACTGCCTGATCATAATCGAACGAATGCACTAAACAATTGCACGTTTTTCTTATAGGTTTTTGATCATTCATACTCTTAATCAAAGATGAACAATTTTAATCCTCATCTTATAATTTATGAAACTGCTATTGTCCCGTAAAAGGCGCTCCATGCTATCTTACCCATTTTAGGTGGATAAAGATGATCCGAAACGGCTTTGTTCCCCAAGAAAGCAATGCATCTAAGACAAAACCTTTTATGTGGAATGTCCATGTCACCAGTGATATCCACAACACCATTGCTGTCTAAGGTCGCCCACCAACACCTATACTCCTCCAGGTCCTCCAGTCTCAGTCGATCACTGGTAAGCTTCGCTCTGTAGGGGTTCTTTCCACGAGTCCATTGCAAATCGAAGTCTTCCCTATCTGAAATTTCGAAAATATGGATTTTACTTCTTAGACGTTTGGAAGAAGCCCAAAAGGAAGTCAGAAAATACAAATGGCAGATCAAATAATGATGTCTTTTGACAAAGAACAACGTTTACTGATATGCCCACACATTAACCCACCGCACGGACGCCCTTCGCCACATGCGGATGCTGAAAAAAACTCGCCAAAACGAAATTCGGCACTCGATCTCGCATCGTTCCCAGTCACATGCGGTCACTACATGGACCTTCCCGGCCAGATAAGCTGTCAACCAGGTTATTTATTCCTCATGCAGTTATACTTACCAACGTCGGTAACGACGTCACATCCGTCTGTCTGTGTGGCTGCATGTGATGACAAAGTAGCTACGTCATGTCAGCCATTGCGTACCATCTTATCACCAGTTTGCCGGCAGACCGGAGGAGGCCACTGGTGATGGAAAATGGAGGATGAATATGAATCTACTATGGAGTACAAAAGAGGTATGACTGGGTCGGATGTTAGCGTATTAATCAAATAAGCCTTTCCTCCTAAATTAGGCCAGATTACAATGATTACTTAAGTAGCATGCATTTTTCCCGTTGATTTTCTATTATCTTGGAAATTCAAATATATTTTATACAAACCACAAACAAAATTAGGCTTTCTCTTAGGCAATCAATAGAGAATTACGTCTTTGTTATATTTTATACTTAAGAAAGGAATATAATTAGGTTTTAAAATAGTTTTCTAATTGCCGGAACATTTGGAGCCTGATCATTGGTTGAATTAGCGCTTAGTGATTACACTGTACAAGGTGCATACGTTTTACGTAAAGAAAATCCCATATTTTTCTATGTCAATAAAGAGATATCAAACAGGGTCCATAAAATTGTGCAATGGATGCGGATCATGTTGTACATTTCATGAGGAACAGTGGTAAACGGCCAGGTACGATGCTATGTGAATGGACATATCGCGGTCTTAAAAAATCTCATAATTGGAAACTTTTTAAAACCTAACTATACTCCTTTATTCAGTATAAAATATAACGAAGACGTAATTCTCTATTGATTGACTAAGAGAAAGCCTAATTTTTTGTGGTTTGTATAAAATATTTTTGAATTTCAAAGATCATGGAAAATCAATGGGTAAAATGCATGCTACTTAAGTATTCCTTTTTTACGAAGCACGCTTTCTACATGAGATTGAAAAGAAGTGCCTTTAAAAGCCGACATCCTGCCAAGTTCGAAATGTTATAAGAGTATGCCTTAAAATAATCAGTGTCACAACCGCGACCAAGTAATCCTTCCTAATGGGAAACGCATTTCAGAATTTCAGCCAACATTTCATGAGATAGGTTTGTCACTTTACTATCCATTCGAGCACTAACATAAGCCCGTCGCCACCATCTCAGCGTCCCGAACTGCCATCACACATTTCGTCACCGCAGGGGCCTAATCAGTTGCCTGCACCGCTACGGAAATCTGCGATAAATCAAAACATACCTGAGATTATCACCATGCACTTCTACATTAATATGTCAAGTGCACACAAAAATGTTTGATATCGTTCATGACAGGCATTAGTTAGGCACATATCACGTTGATGGAAAGCTAGTTCTTCGGATTCATTTCTGTGTGGTTCTTGCGACAGAGAGCTACTGAACGCCATATTCAGTAGCTGGCTTACCTCGAAAAATGTTAAGGAAATTTCGAAATGCTTGTCGGACCGAAAAATATTGATTATTTTGCAACATAATCCCAAACATATTTCAGCCATGCTAGGATTCTGAATAACCCTCTTTCAAGAAGCTTGCAAAAACCGTAAGCAACAAAGTATGAATCTTAAAAACATGAATTCCTGCCGTTAAATTTCTATGGCTATTAGTTCAAACGCATTCTATGGATAATATCACAAAAACATTTTTTCCTTGTAGTGCGCTGGTAGCGATAAAATCTTAAATTTTCGTGCCTAAGGAACGATATCCTTCAGTTTTACAAAAGTTTACGGTTGTATCCGTTTTACTTCATGCAGTATTGTGCCTGTCTATCTATTTATGCTGTCTGTATAATACACGGCTTTGTCCACATTTGTTGCTAAATTTTACGAGCCTCGTAAGACCTGCACTTTGCAATGAAAAGACATGTAGCATTTTCCTTTTACTGAAAGTTTACGGTATGTGGTTTTGAAAATGTCGGCAAAAATTCAGTTGCAGGTGACGTGACGAATTATTCGCTAATTAAGAAAATTTTTTGAAATCGGGTGATAGCTCTCCTCAATTATGCTGTTAACTTAGCGTAAGGGGATTTTTTGCACGTGCTTTCTACATAATATATGTAAAGTTATAGGAGCAAGAAAAAATACATACTGTGCAAGCAATTATTTTTAGATGGTGTGGTTTCTCTAGGCTGCCGAAAAGAACCTCATTTAAAGCCTATATCCTGAAGGAATTGACTTATATTTTGGATTACACTGTACGATAGTTCGACCGTCGTCATTGACGATGTTCATCGCGTGCTTCACGGAAAGGTGAAGTAGGGACGAGGACTTGTGCGCGAATGTTTTTATAATGAATGTAGACATGACTATCATCTACCGCACTCTCTCCTTCTCCCGCGCCTGGGCCCCGTGTCAAAGCAAAGTCAAGAAAACCAAAGACCAGGGAAGGGCGCAGGTGAATGACACGATCGAGCCCGCGTCATGACGTTACCCTCCTTACCCAATCGTCTACACAGCAAGAACCAGGACTTGAATAAACAACGCAAATTGGGACGGCGTGAGTCCCAGTGTGCGCGACGCCAGCTGGCAGCTTGGTCTGTCATCGCACCCCCGAAATGTTGGCACTTGTTATGGTGACTGTTCCGATAGTCCCTGTCAGGATCCGATGTGGCCCCCGTGTTGGTCCAGTGCATCTACCACGTGACCTGATAATCAATATACTTAAGTCACTTAAATACTCCTTTCTATTAAAAAACAAATTTTAATATTTCGTTCGCTGCCTTAGATTATGATATATTTTCCCGTTGTCATGACAGGAATGTGACTTCTGTGACACTCATGCCTATTTGTGTTCTGCTGCCCCACTGAATGAAGTGAAAGTAGTGACTGTGATGACAGCAGCAGCACAGGATGCCTACTTCAAGTTAAACCCATACTTCAAGAAAAATGTTCAAATAAAACCATAGGCAGGACTAGGTTCCTCAAGGCATCTTAGATACGCAATTTTTCTAGACAAAACATATAGGAAAATTTCAGTGGAGGTTATGCAATTTTGACGCATTCTGCACTCACCTATTATGCTAACCGTCTGTTCCAAAGTCTTCTTCGGTCCACAAGTGATATTGGACTGTTTGAGTTCACAGGTCACAAGAGCGCTCTCGGGCGAATTTAACTTCATTTCATTCACCATACAGTTCATGGGGTTTATGACTTTGTCTACAGTCAGAGGACAGGTCTCGTCAGTCCTCGCGTAGACTGACAGGAAGGGTGGAAAATAATGGATTTCGTCCCGGGCTGAAAGGCAGTAAGAGACCAGCCGAAAATCAATCAAAAATAGATTCAGGGGCAATTTCACTTCTGGCACCTGCTCGATAGCGTTATCTCTGTTAGCTAAAGGCTTTCAGCAGAAGGACTGCATACAGAAAACCTGAGTTTTGTAGAGCGCAAGAGTTAAAAAAATTCGTTTTTGCAGGATTTTTATACCCACCTGGATGTTAAGACCCGGTCGCATAAATTTCGGACCTCAGTAAGTACGCTGTCATTTTCAGAATAAAATATTCCCTAAGAGGTGTCTTTGACAGGCTTTGACTAACCCACTTGGACCCAACTATGAAACACTCGACGTCTCGGTGAGATTCGAACTCTATAGCAAGGGGAGGCTTTAGTGCAGCCAACGCTCTAGCCATCTGAGCTACTATGACCCACCAATAGACGTGAGTTAACGTAAATTTGAGTTAAGTTATACGTCCTATCTCCTGGACTTCTGGAATCTACCGAATCTGATACCGTAAGATTATTCCCCCAGAGGGTTTCCTAAGTAATCCATCTAGAATCCACCGACCGAGTTTTCACAACTGAGTCAAAATGAATTATGCAAAATCTGTCAAAAAAATCTATTAATTACGTTAGCCTGTGAATCATCTGGTGGATTCGAGATGAATTACTTGGGAAATCCCCCTCGGGCAGTCAGCTTACCGTATCAAATTCGGTTTATTCCGGACGCTCCAAAAGATTGGGCCGGCAACTTGACCCAAATGTGACTTAACTCACGCCTCATGGGGGTTTCATGGCTCAGATGACGGAAGCGTTGGCTATATGAAAGCCTTCACTGAGTCTTATGGGTTCGAATCCCGCTGAGGCGCGAGATTTCCACAGTTGTGTCAAATATAAACACACTTAATCGTTGCCGCCTTTTGACCTCGATGGGGGCTATATTAACTCTGGGCGGATGCTAGTGTAGTGCTTCGTATTTAAGTGCTCGTATGCGTGTACGTGACAAGCCATAGACAGTGGCTACTTTCATACCTCATTCAAAACACTTGATTACGTCGTCATTTGGTTTGCAGGCTCGGATGGACAACTAGTACATGGGAGATAAATAACTCCTGAGACCACTACCGAGATAGCCCTCCTCTCCGTAATTTTCACATAACCTCCCTTTAACAAAGCTTACCATCTCGAAACTGTAACGGCAAAACAAGAACCGTGAAATGTAGGACAATCAGTTGACGAGTCAACTGTTTCAGGAAATCTACTGCGGACAATGCTATTTCCGATAAATTACCGCGAACCTGTAAACCTCATGAAATAAGTGATGGTGAAGCCAACCAAGCTCAAAGACTGTGCCAAGAAGTTTGACAGAATGGGCCGGTTCCCATTTGAACTGAGGGCTTGTTCGTAATTGCTCGTTCTTACTGCGGCCTTTAGAATATTACGACCTTGGTCTGACCACAAACCCCCTCTCAATCAGTTTCGTCTGTTGCCTGTGAGGAATTGTGAGACACCGTGTGTGACGTGCGTAAACAGTTCACTAAAGGCTTTCATTCGTCTCTTACACACAGTTGAAAACACATTGACATTGTCTTGCTGTTTAGACGTACTGCCATTCGGAATGTATAGTTACCTAGACTTTGTCCAAATCTATTTCATTAAGAGATGGCTCACACCTTACTTTGCTGAAGTTTCCTTGACTTCTTAGTTATGTGTGACAGGGGACAAGAATAGGCAATCGAATCACTAGCTGATGTCAAGTCCATGCGTTCCACCCAACTTCCCGTCTGTCTGTTTAAGCTGCAGTGCAAACTCACAGTCGCATCGTTCTGGACGGTGGATAGGCGTAGAAGTATCACAAGAAAATACAATCCATTAATGGTTTCCAAACCATCACTGACAAAGTAGGCAGTGAGGTTAGTCAAACACGTGACAGTCTTATTATTGCCAGCTTTTGAGGTCTTTCAGGAGTTCAAATTCGAACTTCCGCCTCGTCAAATCTTCCTGTTAGGCACTTCGCGGTTACTGAATCCCCACTGAATATCCGATTTTCATTCAGGAGGGCCTTTTCTAAATTGGGGCTTCATTTCACACTTTCATTATTTACTTGGACTTTTCATGAGGGAGTTAGCAACAGGTAACGAGAGGGCTAAGTTTCCTACCATCTCAGGCATTCTGTGGAATGCTGTTCGTTGCTCGAAGATGTCGCCAAAAATATGCTTGTAATAGGGAGATTGTTGGCCTTTATGGACAAACTCTCTGGGTTGGTCTGTTTGATCCTGCAGGTCTGTTCATCCAAGTTATTTATGCAAATCGTGCGGACAAACTCACCCCATGTGCCGCAATACACGGGTGAGTTACAAGGCCTCCTCCTCGGATTTTAGGTCTAGTAAGATTATCGTGTAGAGGTTTACGTCGATTAGCCCGACAGACGCAATATCAGCAGTTCAAAAAGGCTTGCAACTAATAAATATACCGGATATTTTGCTGCAATATGAGTTCCTCATTTTGTCTGGAGAATTTGGCGACAAAAGCCGTGGATACCTTAAAAACGCGGTAGCCTTATCAACAGGCAATTAGTGGAAAAATGAGCAACTCGTATTTTCAAGAGACGAAGAATCTTTAGAAAATGGCTAATGAACGCAGGTCGTCAATGAACTAGGCTTAAGGCATGAGATTAGGGAACTGTCCAACAACGGCAGACGGCATGCTTACCAATGAGTAGAAGTGATGCGGTATAAGTCACGTTCTTAGAACGTTCCGTGCTCAAATGGCAGATCAAAGTAAACCAACACTTTTTCTCTGACGTTTTGAATTTCACCAGTTTGTCATCGACCTCCGCCGTGACTGCCGGATTCAGAGTCGAGCATTCTGTCACCTCCAAAAGTCCCTTTTCACCGTAGAAGCTCACACCTGTTTGATATTTGGGTGAGTAGAAGATCGTGTCTGTTGCTGGATATCGTCTCACGTCATCACCAACTACAAAATAAAATGTTTAGATGCGTAAGCGAAGAAGCGCTTGCGGCAGATTGAGGACACAACTGAAAAAACATGGGGGTTGACAGTAGTATTGATTCTGACAGTTCGTTAGTATATGGTGTATTCCATATATGACAATAAGGAAATTGGCCGGAATGTTGGTAGAGGGGCGGAATGCTACACTTTCTACTCCCATGCATAATTC
Source organism: Spirometra erinaceieuropaei (assembly GCA_902702965.1). Lineage (NCBI taxonomy): Eukaryota > Metazoa > Platyhelminthes > Cestoda > Diphyllobothriidea > Diphyllobothriidae > Spirometra > Spirometra erinaceieuropaei. The sequence goes on along the minus strand of CACRXP010000033.1, from coordinate 2,068,700 downwards.
GCCGGTTCGAGCCGTTCGATCGACCAACAATTGGATAAGGTCTATGGGCTCACATGCATCGATCTCCTTGCAGCACATATAAAGGACCAACACTGAATCTGTGTGGTTGCAATTAGTAAACTACCTATTGAATTGAGATTATTTTGGTTGTGAAACGACAGGGGTGCGTCCCATTTGCAGAGAATTACAGCTCTCTTCTCAATTTAAAAAATCTTACTTGCGTAATTCTACCAAAATACAACACTAATACTGTGTTGGAAATCTCCAAGCTGCTGATCTATCTCGGTTCCCCTACATAATATTCTGTAAATCGGCTCGCATATGATTTCCATGCCTAGCTCTGGTCGTTTCTGCATAATCCTGCAAATGAAACACGATCAATAACGGATAGCAGAGGGAACAACGAAAGTGCTTGTAGGCAGACCATCGCAAGTCACTTGCGAGGTCTACTCGCACACTTATCGACGCGTATCAAGGAAGGTCGTGTTTCAGATGATATAATACATTAAAACCTATGTCCTGTGATGTGCGATTTTGTTACCAGAAATTGCGGTTCAGTTAGAGTTCCTTTACAGGACAACGTTGACCATAATTGCTTCATATGCTTCTCCGGCCTGACTCTGTCGCACTCGTTCACTTTTTCACTTGGCAACTACCACTTAAGTCAGGCCTACTGACACAGGGAGTTGTAATGATGCAGAATTAATGAAATTGTCATCCAAGACGGCGATCGATAATCAAAACACAGCCATAACGTCTCGCTCATCACATGTTAAGTTTTCACGTCTGAATCGTTTTCAACGAATAAATCCGTAGATGGCAGTTCTCAAAAATCGCGTTCCTCCTCAAGTTAGCTGCTTGTGAATGGCATGATTTTTCTCTCGCGTTGACCCTCACAAAATAACTTCATAAGCATTACCGGGGGTATGAACTCGAAGAGTGTTAGGGTATATACACAGACTTCATTCCACGCATCTGTCAAGGTGAATGGGTATAAAGATAATTTATTTGTCGCCATACGCACCATCGTGAGACCATAAGATTGTCTAACTTTCGACATGGACATTTCGTGGCGTCCAGGCTATATGCTTATTTACTATCACCGAAAGACTTAGTTGGATCATCCGAGATGATGTAGCAAAAGATGATAAATTTATGAGTCCTACAAAAAGCATGCTGGCTAGATATTTCATGAATGAATTCTGGGCCTCTAGGAGAATTCATTTTTCTCAAATGAACACATAGACGGATATGAAGATACTGAAGATAGGAATCTCAAGGAGATTTTTACTGACTGTCCTTTTGTTTTTTTTTCTCGTAAAGGATGGATAGTAATGGTGTTCTTGATGTTTTATGGGATTTCTCCCTGTCAACATATCTCCTGGGAGAGTGATATCAGTTCCCCCAACAGTTAAGGGTCTCACCATTTGCGGATCTTTGCTAAAATTGAGTCAGCGACCAACGGCCTATGTACAGAGACATGTGGATAATCAACTGCTAAAACGCAAACCCAACTGCCGAAGCCCGATCTAGCGGATCACTGAAATGACTAAAAACATACTTCTAACATGATTTCAACAGATACTTTTGTGTGCATCAGACATGACCTGTATAAAAATTTGCACAGTGCGAATGCAGTGAACAATTTTTACGCAGTTATTTTGCCAAATGACATATATTTTTTGCATTTGTGTTCCACTATTAGATTTATACATTCTGACCATTTAAACTGCATGCACAATTTGTTTTGCAGTTTAACTATTTTCCTTCATACCTGCACCTTTTAAATGGAGTTTTCAGGGCTTCTGTCGTTTACTCCAAATATACTGATTGACTGATACTAACTGACACATGACGTCTTCTGCGCTGTCCTGGTCTATTTGTTCTTGGATGGCGGATGACTATATTTCGTAGTTTCTTCCACATGGAGAAGTTCGCTTTTGACAATCTAGCAGAAAAAGGGATAGGCGACTTAAGCGCACCTGGAGTGCTTGTAAAGGTGCGCTCAGACCTATAGGTTCTATGGCAGAAAGATGATTTTATTCGAAATAGACGGAGATTGGTTGCCCAGTAGTTAAAAAGGCCCCAAGTAAGTAATTCACATCAAAAATGTCTCTTACGCGATGAATTGCTCACACCTTTCCAGTTTACCAGTAACATGCCCCTTCCCAACCTCCTAAACTTGACTATGGTCCCAGAAAAATATTCATTTAATTTGGGCGGAACGTTACGTTTTGTAGACCTTGTGACACTGGTTATTCACAGAGAGCAGACGCTGGATTTTGCCCGGTTTTTTGTTCATATGCAGGTCAATGGTGGCGGGCAGTGTTTTCATATTTTCTGAGCATTTTACTTTTACTGTAAATAATTATTTCGCATCTAAGCGGACGTCTGTCTTCCACATGGAAAATCACTCAAGTATGCCAGTGTTGTCGGTGTCGTCTCAACCCACGATCGTCTTTGAGTTTGGGTCAGCAATCTCCCTCTTAGAGAAGACAAGACAGTGAGCAGGTCAGTATTCGACATCGCACAATGCTTTCATTACAAGCACGGAACGGCTGTCGTCTTCACTGATGAGCAAGCGACCCCTATATTGCCAATGTCACAAGCGTTTGATCATTTAGGAGGATTTTTGGTTTTCTACAGTGGTGAACAAAACGTACTTTGGTCGGCCTAACGCTGTAAACGCTGGTTACTATTGCAGCTCCATACACAGTGAAACTATTTTTCGACCTTTTGTGATTTAGCCCGATCGCTACCTCTCCAAGCAGAGCACTGTCACTTTTTTAATCTTGAAGGGCCAGCGCATTTAAAGATTTTTGCAAGATGTGATTATATAGCCCCCTGATGGGCACAATACTGTTGACCTACTTAATTCTTTTGAGTTAGTGTGATTACGTTGGCATGGTGTTGCCGTGCTTTGCTGTGTGTGTTCCGTTGGCGACCTTGTTCCTTTGTTGCCGCGTCTACCTTTTTTGGCCTAATCCATGTGGTTATTCTTGAATTTCAGCCTGTCGTCCCCTTCTAACTTTCGCGATAGATCATTCTGGGTTAGGGTTTAGGGCTGCGGTTATGAGTTAGGGTTAGGATTAGGGGGTAAGGCGTTAGGGGTCAGGGTTAAGGGGTTAGGATTAGGAGTCAGTGTTGGAACTAGGGAGATAGGGCTATGAATTAAAGTTACTGTTTAGAGTCGGTGCAACTGCTTCCCAATCACTCAAAGTACAACCTCGCACTCCCAATAGATTCTCTTTGCACACAATTGCATGTCCTCGTGGTTCATGTTTTCTCCGGCTCTACCTGTATAAACCCCTATTACCCCCTGTCCCGCATTATGGATGGCGGGGTTTGTTTACCTCAGGTGCGGGTACAGACCTTTGCGAGAAATG
>CACRXP010000033.1:2050099-2064901 GCA_902702965.1 Spirometra erinaceieuropaei | reverse complement strand
GCGACCTTGTTCCTTTGTTGCCGCGTCTACCTTCTTTGGCCTAATCCATGTAGTTATTCTTGACTTTCGGCCTGTCGTTCCCTTCTAACTTTCGAAATAAATGATTCAGGGTTAGGGTTTAGGGCTGCGGTGATGAGTTAGGTTTAGGATTACGGGGTAAGGCGTTAGGGGTCAGGGTTAAGGGGTTAGGGTTAGGAGTCAGTGTTGGAACTAGGGAGTCAGGGCTATGAATTAAAGTTACTGTTTAGAGTCAGTGCAACTGCTTCCCAATCACTCAAAGTACAACCTCGCACTCCCAATAGATTCTCTTTGCACACAATTGCATGTCCTCGTGGTTCATGTTTTCTCCGGCTCTACCTGTATAAACCCCTATTACCCTCTGTTCCGCATTATGGATGGCGGGGTTTGTTTACCTCAGGTGCGGGTACAGACCTTTGCTGGAAATGAGTCAGTGAACGTGGTTTTTCCATCTGACTTTTGGTACAATCTCGTGATCGAATTCAGCTAGTCATTCTGTCCCCCAAGCCGCCTGTGTTGCCTGTGGTGTTGGTACTCAGAGAATGCTGTCCTATTTTCGGTAGCATCTTCAGATTGTTGACGCTTACATAACTGGCTATTCGCGGAAAGCGGGCGCCAACATCGTCTATCAAAGATGTCGGCGAACAGTTTCGTATGCTTCTTTGATGATGACGCAGACGATAGCGAGTAGCCTTCTCCGCATATTCTCGACCTGTTACTCCACAAATGCCCAAATGCCTTCACGCTAACATTAATTTCGCATATTAGTTGCCGACTGTCGTCAATGTGGTCACGCACTCCAGTATGTCCACTTAGACAGCACTGTTTTTACATGAGGTCGTCTTCTAGTTTGAATTCGCGGAATCCTCGTCAAGTAAAACAGATGGTATTAAGTGCAGTAATTGACACCACACATCGTCGTCTTCGCTAGTATGTCATTTTTGTCTCAATTCCCGTCGAACAAGCAACCCATAGTTACCAGTGCCATCAACTTTGACTCATTCGTGTGGTCTTTTTGCTTTCGGTGAGAAGAAAGATGCTACTAAAAGTAATTTTATACCATTTTGATCGATCACCCGCTTTGGACACGTTTTGCTATTGTAGTTGCCATTCGGTGAAAACCAGGCATTTACACCCGGATAAACTAATCCGAGCGGTCGCCTGCGATAGGCCATAAGAACAATAAGTTTGTCCGTCCTTAGGAGGGCCACGAGTCGGAGCGCGTATATTCGACTCCCTTCATTCAGCCCCTCATTGCAGCGCTTAGGCCCTGAGAATGATTGGCGACTTTATATTCGGGTTGTGAAAGTCTAGATACCTGACTCGGTTACTGAGTGTATAAACATAAGAAGGCGAGTGTAAGAGCAGTTGCATGGGTGACTGTGGCATGTGCAAGTGATCTTCTGGGCGGCCACTCCAGAAGCGGTCTCTTCATACCTGGCAGGTTTGCGGACGACAGCTTGAGTTGTCCTCTTTTCTGATAGGTCGGTCATCAGATTGCTCATGGAGAAGAAGCATTCTGGACTGTCTTGGGGGGAAAAAGGGCTCGGGACTGTGATTGTGTTTGTTTTTCGTGCTTCGGCTGCGTGTATTAGTCCTGCAACCAGGTTGTACTGACATACTGCGCGAATTACATTTATTTATGGGACTATCTTGCGTCACTGAATTGGGTTGCCTTTTTAGAAAGGGCCATTTAAAAGGAATGGTGATGGCACCTCAGAACGATTTTGCTTCTGTGCAGACACATACTGGGTGCTCACATCTAGTTTAATTTACCGATCTAGGTTGGTCTACCGATATGTGGAACTCGCAAATCTGCAGATGGGTTATGTGTGCAATTTTATTAAAAGTATCGAAAATTCGTCAGTTTATATAGGCAAAATCAAAGCATCAGTGCAAGTGGCGTGAAATATAAGCAAACGCATAAACGAATATGCGAACAAATACAATAATTTACTTAGCAGAATGCGTATAAATCCAGAAAGAATTCTGGGAAATGTACGATGGATTAGGCTGTTCACTTCTGGTTTTTCAGCAGACTTCATTCACCGATTTCTAACCCTGACTTTCCATCAGGTTTTAGTCGAAACGGAACCATCCCGCCACGATAGATATTATTTTTATTTCCACCCTCCAAGTCAGGGATTCCTTGGATCACTAACAAAGCACTGGACTCAAAGTCGCTCAGCGTCCAAACATTCTGGGTTTAATATCCATGTTATTTAAACCTCGCGTTGGATTTTGATTATTAATAACCACTAATAGGCAGAAACTAGTCAACCCAGATCATTTTTCCTAGTCGTTATTCATGCTTACATTATTACTGACCACAATGCGCCTGCTGGCGAGAATTTCAATTTGAGCTTCAAGGTAAAGCGGACAAGGGTGTCCTGTGACCAAACTGGTGACAGTCCAAATGAAAATTCGAAACACCTGACACTGGAAAAAATTATATGCAATGTACACAAAAGGTGAATTAATCACAAACAGGCTTACTGTTAACATGCAACCCTCTGGAGGCGAAAGGCGTAAGGATGTAGTACTTGAAGGATCCCCTAATTTTCCCTGACCAGGAAATACCATCATCATCGATTACTGGAGCATAATCGCCGTATTCACTGATAGCCTCAATTTTGCCCCATGTGCCTTCAATGGGCTTGCCATCGTATAAAAGTGACACCTGAATGCCACGTTCCGCGGACGAGTAGGTGACCTTTTCTGGCTGGACAATGAGCTTGAAGTTAGAGGGATCTGGAGAGGTCAAGGGCGAAAAAAAGCAGAAAAGCATTAGAAGTAAAAACGCAGTCATGTCCAAAAACTAGAGAACCATTTAGATTACTACTCATAAAACAGTATAAATGAGAAGACTAACATTTGAAAAAAGACGAATATATTCTTCTGCATGTTATGTTGTCTCCGGAGTAAACGAAATATAAACGCCCAAGTTGAATAACGCAGAGAATGAGGTAGTTTTGATCCTTAGTAGCCTTTGTTAACATTATTTATCTAGATCTTACTAAAAATCTTGAGTTTATCAGATTGCCGCCATTTAAGTGGACCCAAAAGATAATTTCTAACCTGTTGACCGTAAAGTGACAGCAATGACGCAATTGACTTCGGAAACACCGAAAATCTTATCCGGATTAGATGGGTAACAGAGTGTGGGATTAAATCGCCGTACTGCCCTATTTACAAGGCTTATTTCCTATTGGGGACGATCCAGAACTCTTGCCGTCATTTAGAACAAACTTATCTCTGTGAGGTACGGAATACCTCACAATTAAATCAAAGACCTTAATCAGTTTCACTTGAACGAAGACCTTCTCGATGGCCAAGTTAATTCCATTGTTTTATGGGAAATTTCTAGAGCATCTTAACTTCGCTTCTGTCCCCAATGTGCACGAGCACCCATTGTGACGTCACCTCAGAATGACTGGTCGGGCTAGGGTTCTTTGTCCATCATTACGACGTGACCCATCCGTCGTAGTTGGCCTCACCATGACACGAATTCTGAGAATTCCGGTCTGTTTCATGACTTCCATATCTGGAACCGTCTTCGTACCTCAACCTCAGAATGGTTCAGGGACATCTGATGTGGAAGCGACTAAGTTGTCTAGTTTGTTGTGCTACGATTCTCTATATCTCTGACTCACAGAGTAATGTTTCCAGAAATAGCGCCTTTCACATGTTGATTTTGGTGTTCGAGTGGAGTCCGCGGGGTTCCGCAGCCGGCTGAATGCCTATCTGGGAACGCGGATGTGGTGGGCCCGGTCTTCCTAGATCTTGAAATTTTTCTATGTTGTACTTTCAAGGTGAGCAAATTTGTCCACAGGAACAAGCTAGTTTTACTGAGGTTTTTAGGGGGTTCCTCGTACTCCATGTTGGGCGTCGGTTAGTGCATGACTAACGTCTCCCTCGTGCTGATGGCTATTTCGGAGTTACAGTGGAGAGGTTCATCTTCTCCTTGTGTGTTCTGCTTCGTTATGTCATGTATTGTGCAATCATTCTCAAACGGTCTGCAGCGGATACTGGTTTTGGATACTGGTTCAAAGACCCTTTCAGGCGATGAACTCTAAACAATCATCCGATGGCTCGAGGTTTCATGTTGATCACCTCCATCATCATAGAGGATCACATTGGGCTGAATAGGGTTGAAGCAAGTGGGCAGCCCTGCCGTACCCCATCGGTCACCGCGGACCTTTCATTGATTATTACATCGTCCTTGATGCGAGACATTGTCTCATCGCAAAGCTTTCGCATCGTTTGTGCGAAGCGCTCTGAAAATAAAAATTTCCATCTTATTACCCCGAGTCAATGGTGGTTGATCACGTCGAGGACCGTCGTTAAATCGACGAAAATAGTGCACCGTTTAGTGCTCATGTTTTGGCAAGTTCCCCCTAATTGGCAAAGTCTGAAGATTGTCGGCGGCTCCGCAATTACTGGAAAATACACACTCGCTCTCAGGTAGAAGTCATCGCACCAGATACATGTTCAGACGATTAAGGAGGACATGGGAGGACATTTTCTTTTCGATGATGACCAGCAAGAGGCCTCTGTGATTGTCACAGAGTTGTCGGTTTTCTTTGCGCTTGTACTCATGAGCGATGCTTAAGGAATTTTAATTTTGGGGGACTTGTCCTTGCCGGTACACTGCCTGGAAGAAAATAGTTCGTTTTATCTGCAGAGGACCACCGCGCACGTAGACCTCAGCCGGAATCGTGTTGGCTCCCGGTGATATCCCGTTTGGCATGTGATGTACAACGGTGTTTATTTCTCAGAGGTGATACGCCCGCCGAGGTGGTTGTACTTCTTCGTCCCCGAAAGTTCGTTGGTGGAGACGTCCGTGATTCTGGACGGTCGATTTAGGGCATTTCTTCATTCCTCGTCTCAAAATCTGTGATATTTCCGTGAGGGGTGTTGTTTCGCCGGAGTGAAGCGACGGCGCGACTCCTTTGGTGTACGAGCTAAGACGGCCTAGATTAAGACAAAAAATCCTTCATTTCCGTTTACTGTCTCGGCTGTGTGACCCATTGAGCAGGTTGAACTTCCTCCATCCATTGCTGCACCAGACGGCTACATTGGAGGAAGACTGCTAGGTTCGACGATTGATGTAGGCTTTGTGAGGCCACTTCATCTTGGCGAAGAAATTTGTGATTTTTGTGTCTTTGTCGTCAAACTCGTCCTGGTGTTGGCGATATGCGCGACGCACCGAGCAGAGTTACTCCTGCGACGTGTGAGGTAAGTCGGAGGGAATGCCGTGAAGGTTGTTTTTCGTCTAGCAGTTCTGACGGGAAGTCTGTACTTATGAGTCATGATCAGCTAACAGATAGTGCGATTTTCAACCCTTGGTTTGGATCCATTGTCTAGTTTTTCCGGCAGTCTATCCCCAAATACGGCTGCTTAGAAATCACAGACGGCTGCTGAACTCCATTATGGGTCGGCAATTCGTTCAATCGGAGATTGGCACAAGTTAGCATGCGCAGTCAACGGAATTGCATTTTGCCTTCCCCACGATATTTTTTAAATGTGTTAGAGAAAAGGAATGGGCGGTGAAGAAGGATTACCGGGCGTAGCGTCACAAACAACACTGGAAACCCTTATCCGGTTTGATTTGCATGCCTGCGTCAAAGGAAATCAATGGAACAGTATTCTCAAAAAGTCGTGAAGCGCATTGTAAAGTGGAGATCTTATCTGTCATTCTTGTTTTAGGGGATTTCCTGAAACCTACCTTCCCGGCTATCGGCATCTTTCTGCTGCTCTTCCCAGAAGCCCCATTTAAGATTTATCGGCTTTTTGTTTCTTTTGAAAGATTACACATCGGTGTGCGTGATTCATCCAACCGTGAGATTGCATTTTGAATAAATTTTGCCCTTTGATAAATAATACCTAAATAACCAATTATATTGTCGATGTCATCTTGAGCACTTTGACTAACGGAATATAAATTGAACATTAAATTGCGTGCGCGTGTTCTAAAAAACAAGTTTACATAAACAAATTAATTGGTCCGAGGATGTTTTCGTTCAGAGTTCTGTTATTAGAGAACATAAAAGATGATTTGTTTAAAATTTCATCTTTTTATTTGGGCAAAAATACCTACTTGCAAACGTCTCGTGCATATTATTTAAAAGCAAAGGTCGTCGAATTCGAATCCCTTGTATTTGTCGCAAATATTAGGAGCGGAAAACCACTCTCTTATTGTCTACTGACCTTCCCGTGGCGGTTTCATTTTTGAACCACCACCTGACCTTAATGATCATGGATGTTAGAAAAGAGGGTCGGGCGGTTCATGTTAGATCAGCTGAGAAGAACATAACTTTCGAATGAGATTCTGATCCATAAGTCGGCCCAACACTTTTAAACATCTTCGACAGCATGTGTACATGGGTGACACCATTAATACCACAAAATGGCGGCTGTCTTAGTCCTCCATCCTTTCTGTTGAACAACTATACCATCGTGCCAGTCATCTGAATGGGGCCGGATCTGTACGTGTCTGACCGTCACAGATGCCACAAAGAAGTGGTATGTAAATGAACCGAATGCTGGAGAACATGTTTCCTCGATGTCCCGCGCGGTTACAGCGGATAAAATTAACTTTTAATCAAGTAACAGAACTTTGATGTAATCCGAAATTTGCTCTGCCTCTTAGGACGGAAGGACAACAATCAGTAATTTATGACTCGAGATTTAGTTAAGAACCCATCTTCATGTTGTGAGACGTTGTGTACAGGGCAAGCATTTTAAACCAAGTCTGTTTTAATTGTTTTGTTAACGCCTCCTCGAGTGACATTCCGATTACTATGAAGCAAAAATGACTGAGCATGCAGCGGATGCGCCGACTGAGGAATTCCGCGTGCCGACATCCCGACCAGAAGAAGGATAAACTGAAGGAAGGTTTCTCCGCTACTTCTGGCTTTCCTCTCAGTTGTCTTCCCTTCCCCTTGAACAAAAAGCCCTTGATCCGTTACCCTCATCCGATCCCTAGTTAATTAACGTTCATTTGCTGACGACTCGATTTTGACATTGTTTGTTGAAACCCACGTGATTGAGTGTGTAAGATCTTCATACAAGAAAAGTCAGAAACAAATATGCCTACAGTCATTCCCATTGACGATCAATGCCAATCGCCTTCTAAGGACACCACTCTAGACGAAGCTAAACCAGCAGGTAACCCGGATAGTACGCTTGATCCATACATTCGAAAATATAGCAGTGCTGCCTCTAAACTCTGCCAATCGCCCCGACTTCCAATGATAGTGTTACGGCTGCCAAAAGGTTTTATCGTAGTCAGGCGATTCTGAAAATACGATAGGCGTGCTTGTGGTGACGGAAAGGGATCATTTTATAAATGGTATAAATATAGGCTTCCAAAGGCTTAGTGAGTTTCTGATATACTTTTAAAAAATATCCAGACATCAGATTAGTTCTATGGGCTGTGAGTTTATTGTCGCCAGCTTCAGTCGAGAAGAAACTTTCGAGTTTGTTTGTTCATACCCATGTTTCAAAAATGTTCGTAGAATGTAATCATCCTCGAAACCTGCACCTGGCTTAATTTAATTGAGCAATGGCCTGGCTCAACATCCTGTCAAGCACTGTTGTTTTAATATTGCTGTAGAATTTTGCAGAATATCCTGATGTAAACACGAGAAGAGTTGTGGCATGCAGCCAGATATCAGCGCTAAAATCTCGTAACTTGCACGACAACACTGGGCTTCAGATAGTAGGATAAGCCCCACAATGTTGTAGTACATACCCTGATGCAGTTCTGTAGAGAAGTAAGTCGCTCTCAGGCATCTGACCATTTGTGGATCGGGCCATTCTCTGCTAGTCTGTCATCTAGTAATCGGCAATTTTGTCGCCATACTCGTATGTGATATCAAGCAGTAAACTGTTTACAGAGTAGGAACAATGATAACATAGATGACTTTGAAATAACAAGAAGGCTAGTCGGAGGGAAAATTTGCACTCACTGAGAACCCTGACTGCTTCCATTTTTCCATCCACAATGCACCGATATTCATCTTTGGTCAATAAGCCAATGGTGGTATTTTGTTCGGGACAAATCCAGCCATCAGGCCAGTTCTTTTCGAAGAAGCGGAACACATACAAGGCTTCTGATACTGCAATGATACTAATGAGGATAGCCCATAGTCCTTTTCTCATGCTGCCGCCACTCCTACTGAATCCTTCAATGGTATACTTGAGCCTTTAAGGCCGATCGATAAGATGCAATTTAAACCGCGCACAAAAGTACCGAAGTAACAGCTAACTGTCTACTGATTTTTGCAAGTAGCCCTTTTTATGTCGGCTTGATTTACGAGATTGTTTAGATTTTGGAATGACAGACTCGAGCAGATGTTCGGCTTTTTGAAGGTGCATAAGGCTCAATAAGTGTAAGATCCTTCCGGTTGGCCGCAACTAATGAGGTATTAGTTAAATGTTAAAAGCTCTCAGCGCGACTATTCATAATGAGACAGACAAGACGTCCGCTCATATCGTTTAGAATAAACTGTAGCACAACAGGCGCTGGTGCTTATTGTCATACAGGAAGGACGGCCAGGGCGATTTAACTTTCAGCGGTAAAACTTTATAATTAACATGTCCAGCAAACGGCCTTACAGGATCAGTCAACTGCGCAATCTTTTAACTAAATAACTATACTGTTTCCAACCAAGCCCTATGCCCTATTTCACATTGTCTTTGCGTAGTGTTGCCTTCATGCCCGCCAAACGCAGATCGTAAACTGCGCAGCAGATATTTCATTGTGCAATCGGTATAATTGTTCGGTCAGTGGCAATGTAAAAAATTCCAAAGATGTCATGACTCCTCAGTAAACTCTTCTACGTAAAGAGTTAAGCTGATAGTAATGCACATTCGGTTTTCCTCAAGCACGTAAGCGAAAACCTGATTTTGGACTTACATACGAGTCTTCTATCAAAATACAATGGCCAATCAGTTGAAGTTTCCCTAATAACAAGGCGTGGAAAGTTGAGTTGTATGACAAAATGTGATGAGGTTTGGTTCTGCAACCTCACTCGTTCGATACCATATGCTTTGCTTAATAAAACAATTTCGGCAGGTGCGATTACGCTGATTTTTTATATATCAGGTGTTTGCGCCTTCCTTACTATTTTACTCTAGCGTATGACTGTGCCCTGTGGCAGTGCATACGCTCTAGCGATGGGTTACAGCAGATATTTGTTCACGCGTCTTGCTGCGCGTGCTTCGAGCGCTTCTTGGCCTTCTTTAATATCTCAATCCAGCGAGTGGCTAAGTAGATATGCTAATGGCAGTACGGATGGGAACTCCGTCAGGTTCCACTATGGTGGCCATCCACTGCGAATTAACTCGCGATTCCCTCTGTGGCCTTTTATTTTCGATTGCACCCTCCTCATCCATTGGTTGTGCCGCGGGGAGAGTTTGTGCATGCAACATTCGGTTCCGCCAAAAATCGGTTCACAGGTGCTCCCGTGCGCGTGCTTCGGGCTCTGCTTGCGTTCTTTTCCCTTCCTAATCTAGCGAGTGGTTAGGTGAGGAACGTTAACTTAAATTGTTTTAGGAAGCTAATCATATGGTATCAATAAAGTGGGGCTCCAGGAACGAAACTTGCCCTAACTCTACTAACACGATGTAGTGTATATGTAGCTCAGGAAACGGTTGCAACAGGCTTTGCCACCAGGCAAGTGTATGTGTCACTTACAAAAGAGATGACAAAATAGGAAATGAAGTTCGCCCCAGCGGTGGAATTTATCATCAGCACTGTACCACTCCTGAGTATCGGCAACTGTAATTTTTGCAGTTATCACACACGACGAGGAGTCCCGAGTTCACCACAATTTTATAGTCTATCTGGATGGTCTTGTTGCCAAGGCCAACCCCACCTTGCTCACGCCCTCCCTAAGTAACCAGAGGACTATTTTTAGAGGTACTCTGGTTTTGGCACAGTATCTGGATGGTCTTGTTGACAAGGCCAACCCCATCTTTCTCGAGGATCATGTACCATATCTTGATCCATTCCGCTTCCATGTCCTATATTATACAAAAGCATATGTGTACTCCGTGCGAACCCCTTTCCAAGTCGCATGGAATGGATTTCCGCCTCCTTGACCGAATTTCGGGGTGGGTCGGGGGTGGTTACGGACGTCCCATTGTGCCATGCAACTCTTATCCACGACCTCCATGGGTGGTCGCATAGCGACGTGCAGACAATAACAGAGAAGTACTACGATCATGAAAAAGGTAGAGCACTGTCGTCCGCCAGGTATGCTTAAGCTCCGAATGTCGAAGCCGGAACAGTTTAGTCATTGAGATAGTGTCCTGCCCTTCCGCAGGGGATCAAACTTTGTCGGCTGAAATCGAATATGTTCCGGTAGAATTAGAGCCCCCTACTACTACTGTGGATGGCAGGCCTCACTTGTGCTGTTTAGTAACACTTTCCAGACCCTCGCGCCTATTGTTATCACGCCGGCTTTGGTGCTCACGTCCTCCCTAAATAAATCGAGGACTATTTTTGATGGGTACTCTGGTTTTGGCACAGTAGCCCTCACAGTAGCGGAAAAATTGTCAAACGCGCGCGTTTCGAATTTGGTTTCAAATGTTCGCTCTCCGAGGAATTTAGTTACTTCGAGATTTGGACTTACTGTACGCTCTTAGAGCTTGCCGGAATTTAAACTTGAATTCGACTCATCAATATCTTCCTCCCAACTAGTCTCCTGCAGCACATTCCCAGAACTCCGATTTCGACGTCCCTCGTTTCTCATACTTGCAAGCCCAGAAAGTCGGATTATCTGAAGAACAATTTATCCAAAGTTTCTACAAAGGCTGAGTCGCTTTTCTACTATTAGACATTGTTTTATCATCGCCTCAAAGTATTTGTCTAAATTTTTGCTCTCGGAAGCTTCTCGACCATACCTCCCCATTCAGCTAATGAAGTTACTATCTACCGAAAGATCGTCATAAAGGCCTTTCCTTCATACCTAAGTCTACGCTCTTTGTGTATATAGAAAAGTTATCCAGAATGTTGGAGTCTGCACTAGTGGTCCAAAGTAACGCGCACTTGGGATTTGAACCGGGGACCTCAAAATTTAGGGCTCGCTCCGCTAACCCCTACACCACCGACGCACGGCTGGGCAGCTCAGTTAAAAGCTTTATTAATTCGTCACCGCAGGATCTGGTAGGATATTCATGTAATGGTTGTCAAACGATAGCCTGCAAGATGCATCAACTAGAGGAAGAAGTAAGAAATCTGAAGGAACTTATACACAACACTTTTCCTTCAGAGGACCGCCCAGTGTTATCTACGCAGAGGCTAACTCGGAGTAGAGCGAGAGCCATCCAGCGTAAGGAATCCCCAGAAAGCAATTATGGGGTGAATAAGACAACTACTATTAGTAATCAAGTCGTGGCTTCCGATGGAAAAAAGAATAAGAGGAAGAAGACGACACTTAACACCACAGGGAAAAGTCGCCAGAATACGAAAGAGAGTATATTAGCCTTACCCGAAAATCGGTTGGAAAATGAAACGAATGTAAATGTGCCAACGGAAGAAGTGGAAGTAATGGGGCAGATGACGCCCAATCTTAATAATTCCCAGACAGTGTTCTCATTTCCTGAGCCTAACTTAGAGGGATTATCAGTTAGTGCAAAGACATATGGCTGTGGACCCAGGGTAGAATTAGCTGCCACCGCGAATTCCCATGTCAACAGAGTCAAGAACCGAGCTGAGGAAGCCTCCAGTTCATGGGGGTCAAGCTCTCCACAGAGCCCTCTGATGGGAGGTATTGTTGATAGATCCCAGTGTGCAACTATTCACGATGCCTTAACAGGATCCGCGGACGAACTTCACGGGGACATAAATACCAATATGGCAGCCCCTTCCTCTTCTCCAGTCCTCTTCGACGAGGCAATAGGGCCAGCCAACGACGTCCAAATCGCAGAAAACAGAGGAATGCTTAACAAGGACCACTGTGTCATAATTCAGGGCCTCGCAGAGTCCTCCGCCATTTCCCCCAGGGAACGAATCGCTGCTGACTTAGAGCAATTCCAGAAACTCCTCAATGAAATGCTGCAACCAACAGAAGATGTCACAGTCCTAAAGGCGTTTCGTCTTGGTAGCCGTACAAATTCCGCTCCGGAGACGCGACCACGACCCCTAAAAATCGTTCTTGGTAGCAATGAGCAGGCGAAACTAATACTTTCCAGGCGTTTTCGAATGAAGCATTCCCATAAAGGAGTGTTTTTTCAGCCGGACTACTCACCTGCCGAGAGAATGAAACGCCGCGAACTTGTCCTAGAATTGAGAACACGGCTAACCAACGGAGAGAAAAACTTGACAATCTACAAAGACCGGATTGTCAAGCGACATTCCGCTCCCCTCTGGATCAAGCCGATCCGAATGACTGCACAGCTACCCCAGTAGCCCGTGTCGGGTTTGAAAACAAATCTCACATGAACTCGAAACTCATATTCATGTATACCAACGCACAAAGTGTGCTTTCTAAACTGGACGAACTCCGTATACATACCCACGACCTCCATCCAGATGTTATCTCAATAACAGAAACATGGTTGTCCGAACAGGTTGACGATAGAGAGCTCATGCTCCCTGGATTTCAACTGTTCCGCCGAGACAGAGAAAACAGGAGGGGTGGAGGCATAATAACATTTGTTATGAACGGCCTGCATGTTTCAGAAAAAACTGCCCAACTGACTTGTAGTACCGAAGCATTATGGCTGACCATAAGGGCACCGGGCTCTCAAAGTCTCGATATCTTGACAGTATATCGCCCCCCGAGAAATGACCCTGACGCTGATGCCCAACTGCTGGAGGAGCTCAGATTATTTTCAACGCGGCCGACCACTCTCATCGTTGGAGATTTTAATGCACCTCACATCGACTGGAGCTCGGCCTCAGCCGACTGCTCTGAAGCAGCATTTGACCAGCAGCTACTGAGTACCTTCGACAACCTGCTTCTCACACAACACGTAATGTTTCCAACTGGAGTTCGATAGGGCCAACAGGTGAACTGCCTCGATCTTGTGTTCACCAAGTCGTCTGACAACATCGAAGTTGTGAATTGCCTCCCCCCGTTGGGTCAGAGTGACCATGTAGTTCTCATGTGGGAATACACGTTATTCTCCCTTCCTACACAACCGCTCGATTCCCGACCTAATATTTGGCGCGGCGATTTCGAAAAGATGAAAAAGGATCTTAGTCCTATCGACTGGGCATTCACTCTCTCCGGCGGTGTCGAAGAGGCTTGGTGTCAGTTCAAAGAGTTAGTCCACAACCTCATCTCCAACCACTGTCCAATCATGCGCAAAAGACTAACAAATAGGCCTCGCTGGTTGACTCCGTCATTAAAGTAGGAAGTAAACAAGAAGAGGAAGCTATGGAAAAGATCGCTGACGGATCGCACGCCAGAATCCCTAAGCAGTTATAAGTTACAGAGAAATCGGGTCAAAATTCTCATCGCCAGAGATAGGAAAGCTTTTGAAAAGAATCTTTTGAACCGTGCCATGATTAATCCAAAAATCCTTTACAGCTACATAAGACAGAGCACACGGAACAAAGATCCTGTCCCACTGCTGCGAACGGCTGAGGGTGTGGAAATCTCCGATGACAAGGATAAGGCTGAACATCTCTCTCAGTTCTTCCGGTCAGTCGTGACAAGTGAACCTGCTTTTTCCTCACCCGCTTATGAAGACGATGAAACGCCTACCCTCGAAGCCGTCTTCTTCACCGAAACAATTGTTCGGAATGAGTTACTAAACCTAAAAGAATCAACCTCCCCAGGCCCTGATGCAATCCCAGCCAAGCTGCTGAAGGAACTAGCTTCCGAAATGTCCAAGCCGTTTGCCTTGATCTTTCAAACGTCATTTGTTACTGGATGCCTGCCCTCTGACTGGAAGTCCGCTACCATCACTCCGCTTTTTAAGGGTGGAAGTCGTGCGTCTGCGAATAACTACAGGCCAGTGAGTCTTACCTCCATCTGTTGCAAAATCATGGAGAAGATCATTAAGAAGGCCTTGGTGCAGTTCCTCGAGCAGCACCATCTCCTTTCTGATGCCCAACACGGCTTTCGAAGTGGTAGGTCCTGCCTCACGAATCTGCTCTTTACGCTCGAACGCTGGACCAAAGCACGTGATGAAGGCAAGGTGGTGCACGCCATCTACATCGACTTCAAAAAGGCTTTCGACAGCGTTCCTCATCAACGTCTCTTGTACAAACTGCGCAACGCTGGAATTCGTGGACGCCTTCTTATATGGATCCAGAGCTTTTTGGCTGGACGGTCCCAGAGTGTACAGGTCGGGCGTCAACAGTCCTTAGATGTAAGCGTGGTGAATGGCGTCCCACAGGGCTCAGTCTTAGGTCCCACGTTATTCCTCGTTTTCGTAAATGATTGCGTCAAGGACCTAGACTGTGATGCCATACTGTTTGCCGACGACATAAAATTGTGGAAAGTTATTCACGATGCGGCAGACGCAGACCACCCGCAAGCAAACTTGAACAGGCTCGAAGACTGGTCGAAGCGCTGGCTTATGCCCTTCAATATAAGCAAGTGTAACTTTCTTCAACTCGGCGGCTTCAGAGCCCCCAGCCCCAGGACCTACTTTCTAAACGGCACACCACTGCAACAGTTTGACAGTCAGAAGGACCTGGGTGTATGGATTACATCTTCACTCAAACCAACACTGCACTGCGCGAAGGCGGCTAAATCGGCTACGGCCACATTGCAACTCATTAGGCGAGCGTTTATGGGTTTTGACCCTGACTGCTTT
>CACRXP010000033.1:2001420-2042425 GCA_902702965.1 Spirometra erinaceieuropaei | reverse complement strand
CGGCATTTCATGAGTTAGCACAGGTACTGTAGTTAGTCGGCATTTGACCACCGTAGCCGCATATCCTGGACAGGTTCCTTCGAAGTGCAGAAGATCGGCTTTCGTAACGTCATAACGGCTGGTTCTGCAGTTGCTAACAGAGGGTTGGACAGTAGTTTAGGGTAGCTCCACAGGATCTTATAAGGCACGCGGAAAGTTTCGTTGGGGTTCATACGATACCGGAACCAACAAAACGCTCGAGAATGGCACTGTTTATGCTCCTAATTTCGTCTTTTTCCAAGCGTGTCGTGAGATGCTCTTGCATTCGCTTGAATACGTGCCGGCTCGTATGAACAGCTCCAGAGAAGCAAATAATGGAGTAGATGCATATTGATGTGGTCTGAGATGGCAACTTAGGCATACCGTCCTTACGCAAAGAATACTAGTAGGGAATACTATTCGAACCAATGCTGCCAGGACGTCTCATGCAACATATTAACCAAAGGGTCTTCTTAGAACTTTGCTCGAAGCGCCCCCGTGAACAAGAATTTTAGGAACGGAATGTTCTCTTCGTTAGCTAGTTTTATGGGGTTTTCCGGACTCAGCAATATTTTTTATAATATATCTGCTAGGATACTCGTTTCACTAAGCAAGCCCTGTATCTTCCTAAGCTACCTCTCTACTCTTTAAGAATCACGGATATTTAGCGATGAATTTCATTTCTCCGCATCAACTGGGATGACAGAGTGACTGGAATTGCATAACCGCCAGGCTCACAGGAACTTTCCCAGAATCTTATTACTAATTTCAGACAGAGGAAATAGTACTATCAGTATCATTACGCAGTTTAATGGCAGGCGAGGACAGTCAGTTGTCCAGGTCAGTTCCCATAAACTGGTTGTTGGTAACGATGATCAATCCGTGTAGGTCGATTCAATTTCGAAGGCTGATTACGGGACCTTATTCCGAGATGTTCGTGCGTATACACACATTAAAAATTCACGATATGGTTACCTATCAATATGCCCTTGGGCACAGCTACCGATACAACTAATCGGGATTAGCCAACTTTTGGGAAAGCGATTGATATGGCGGTTAGAACGCTGAATCGACCTATTTGCGACATGAGGGACGTTGTTGGAAAATGGGTTGTAACCAATGAACTAAGGGTTTAAGCCGGATGCTGGTGAAGGCAGGGTGCTGTGTCGGTGCCTTCCCACTATTAGTGTTTTTTGATCTATCTCCAATGCCTTATCAACTAACACATCCTCGACCTCATTTTGCCTATTCCCCTGGACTCAAGAGAACATTGATTTGACTGACGTTGGGGAATTCGGAAGGTTGGTGTATGCTCTCAAATCTGGCAAATGCTCAGTCATTGTATTTTGTCTGTAGTTACGGCGCAAACGACTGCAAACAAACAAATAATCACGGTCGCTTACCTACCCATGTCAACCATTTGGATGTTCATGCGAGCGCACTTAGCGGCAAATCTAATTGTCAATGTCGCAGATGAGAGTGTTCGACACCACGGACAGCATCACAACCGCCCCATTGCTCGACGATATCTAAAGCGGAAAATGACAAATTCGTTGATCGTGTACTAAGCATGCATGTCTACATTGTTGACCACCAACTAATATCCAGAATAGTTCCGCACGAATACTGGACTAGTTTTAACCTGTTTTCAATAAAATAACATTAATGTTTATAACGGTGCTGCCCTAAATGTGCATTATTGCAAATAAAATCGCTAGTATATCTGCTGAATATCTCTTGGGCAAATGTGAGACTAAGCAATAAACTGGATTGTCAAATAGACGTTATTATTTTCCTCCTGTGATCTCCATATATATACTGCCAATTAAAGCGAACATGCGCGTCCCGGGGATAAATGAGAAGATGAGGCGATCTCGAGAACCATAGGTTTAGTAGCCTGACGTTTCAAAAGCAAACAGGCTTCCATCGTCGGACGTAGGTTCTGTACGGCGCCTCACAGTATTTATGGGTACTGAGCATGCGGGAGTGCTGTCATTCCTACTGCTATTCCTGCAGGATCTGCTGCGAGGGGGGGAGGTTAATTGCTGTCGGGCTGATCGGTCCCTTCCTCCGTCTCCTCGTCGGGTTGGCTGTGTTGGGATGGCAACGGTCATTGACCTCGTCTGCATTGTCCGCATTTGTTGCGCCTGACCCGCGTTTCTCGTAATTGTCGCCCGTTTGCATCTGCCGTGTGCACCTCGGTGGCTGCTGGCCCCTTGCCAGTTTCTCCTTTATCGGCCTGCCTACCCCCGTCATCGGTGTTTGGACGCGAACTGTGTTTAATTGGGCTTGTGGTCCTGATTTCCTGCCTTTGATTACGTTGATTGAACCGCACTCTTAGGGCCTGGTAAGGCCCCGGGAGAATAGTGCAGCGGTTGAATGAAGTTGGCACAGTGTTTCCCTGGCTGTCTGGTCGGTACCTCGGCCTAGGATTTCGGCGTTCTGGAAGGCTAAAGTGTGTCCACAGGCAGCACAGTGTTCCGCCACCAGTGAGAGTTAGTCCTTCCTTCTCACTGTCCTTACGTGCTCACTCATGCTGATTTGTAGACGTTTTCCGGTCTCTCCAACGTACTTCGCCTCATAGGAACTTTACTGAACACGGTAGACGACATTAGCTGTTTTGCCTCGTGACAGAGGGGCCTTGGGTCTCATGACGAGTCGTCTTATTATCGCTTCAGGTCTGTGGGCGACGCCGATTCCCAGTGGTTGTAAGAGACGAGCAACTGCTCCGGATACACTCTCGATATACGGTAGCACCCGCCACACTTTTGGTTGTTCCCTCGTCGGCCTTAAAGCCTTCTTTGTTTGCTGCTGCATTCGATGAAACTGTGAGGGTAACCGTTGGAGATGAAAATCCGCCGAAGATAATGGAGTTCGGATACTTTGTCGGCTGCCTCTCTGCAATGAGTTTCCGCCCTCTTGTAAAGAGTCCGCACACAGCTACGTTTATGGCACAACGGGGGGTTACTGTAGTAACTGAGGACCTGACGTGTGTTGGCGGTCTTTCGGTGTGCCGTTGTTCTTAGGCTCCTGTTGGTTTTGCGGTGAAGGTATCGTCCACATACCGTTTCCAAAAATATTGGTCTGTGGGTTGAGAACACCAGCGTCTCTAACTTTTGAAGGACCGCCTCAGCAATGAAACCAGACAGTGGCGAACCCATTGGAGTTCCTTTGATTTGTTCACAAACCGTTCCTTCAAAGATAGCATAGGTCTTGAGGCAAGAATGGAGCTTCTGGATAAGGAGCCCTCGTTTAAGCTTATTGGTCTCGTCGTCATATTGACTTTCAAGTAGATTACCGACAGTCTCAATTGCTAGAGACTGAGGAATTGAGTTGAAGAATGTGGTAAAGTCAAATGATACCATGACTTCGTCTGCAATAATGTGTAGACCATGGAGTCTTTCAAAGAAATGTACGGCTGAGCGGACAGTTATATCGGAACCTGATGTGAGACTGTTCAGACGTCGGAACAGCCATTTGGCCAGATTGAATGCAGGCGTTCCGCGCAAAGATATGATAGGTCGATGTGGAGCACCAGGTTTGTGTACTTTCGGCAGCCGCTTGAATCTCTCCATGGCCGAATCTATTCGTTTAATGATAATTCGTTCTGCTTTTGAGATGGTGTCGTTGCTCTGAAACCTAGCGAGTGTCGTGTTGATTTTTGCTACCAGCTTCTTCATCGGATCTCAGTCGCACCTGAGGTACGCAAGGCAAGCATCGAGCAGGGCGTTGGCTTTCCGAAGATAATCTGACTTTTCGAGCACTACTGTGCAACGTCCCTTGTCGGCTGGCAATACTACAATGCTTCTGTCAACCTCCAGTCTTTCGTGGGCGTCTTGCTCCGCTTTCGGAATGGCTACTCGCGGTTTGTGTGCCAACAGTAGGGATGTAACTTGCTGTCTGATGAGATGTTTTGCATCGTCCGGCAATTGACAGTTGTCCTCTATTATGATTTGGATGGCTTATTTTTAAACGCGTTTTAGAAGGGAATGCCTTAAGCAATAAGCGACAGTGAAAATACAAGGCATCGTTCTTATCTTTCTACGGGCCTTTGTTCCCTCTTATGTGACGTTTAGTTTGTGGTCTATACAGGATTAGATAAGATCAACCTCCAAACTGGCTACCGTTTAAGTGAAAGAAATGTGGAATGCGCAGGCTACTGCCAATCATTAGAATGGAGTTACGGTCAGTTTAGGCTTCCAACAGCATCCTTCAGACAGATAAGATAGATAAGAGTTGTAAACACACAAACAGTGCATTATCTTTACAGTCCAATTTGCCTTCCTTCAGGCATCCATTCTAATTTGACGCCTTCTGCTTAGAACTATAGACCCGCCGTTAGCAGGCCACACGAGCAGCCGCGTGAGCGTTTCTGAAATTGAATAACCGAGGTGGAGGGAACTTTAATCAAAGAAGCCGACGAGTTCACACATCTGGGGCAAAATGCTTTGCATGTGCCCCAAACACACTAGACGGATCGGCAACATTAATCGGTGGTTCTCACTCATCCACAAGAAGGGCATTTTGATCCATCTTCAAATGATAGGTGACCTACTCTGATGGTCCATCGATTCAGTCAATAAACACGACACCTAACCTCGCATAATCTTGTGCGGTCAAACAGTCTGTTTTTGATCGTGTGCTGACTGAATGTCTGGAAATTTATACACCACCGGCGACAGCAAAAATAGAGGAAATTTAGAACAACAGACCTCATATTAGAAAAGCGAGAAGTTCTTCAGAGTTGCGCTGACATGAAGGTTAGGTTGCAGACCTTGTTAGCTCTATCAGACGCCTTCAGTCTGCGGACAGTTCTAAGTAATAGCAAGGGAAACAAAATCAGATTTGTGATTAACTATGCTAGGGTATTACCAATCGTTATACGTTTGTAGAAAAACGACAG
Source organism: Spirometra erinaceieuropaei (assembly GCA_902702965.1). Lineage (NCBI taxonomy): Eukaryota > Metazoa > Platyhelminthes > Cestoda > Diphyllobothriidea > Diphyllobothriidae > Spirometra > Spirometra erinaceieuropaei. The sequence goes on along the minus strand of CACRXP010000033.1, from coordinate 2,037,504 downwards.
TGAAGAAAGTATACAAATTATATTTCCCAAGATCGTAACTCAGTAAACTTACCCAAACAGTTTTTTCTCAGTTGGCCAAGATGATAAGAGTAAAAGCCGCCTCAGAACACATGTTCCTTTAAGGTTTACTCAAGGAGTCTGGACGCATATGCACTTTAAAAATACACGATATTTTTACCCCTCAACATGTTTTTGGGCGCGGTCAGAAAAGCAACTAATCGTTATCAGCCAAGTTCAGCAAACTGTTTGATATGGCAGTCAGAAGCGCACTGAGAAAACTTGCTTTTGAAAATGGTTGCATGAGAATCTATCTGTTACATCTGCTGCAGATAATTATAATGGAGACAGGAGATATGTCAGATTTTAGTCAGGACAGAATGTTAGTCCGGTCCCTATCCACCATCAAAGCACTTTGGACTGCATCACATGTGACATTTGCTTACATAACATCAAGCTCTTCCTACATAACATCCTGTTTCACAAGAGCATTTGATTCAGTAAAGATAGGAAAGTTAAACGTCGATGTTTGTTTGCAACTCTGGCAAATGCTCATCCGTTGTATTGTGACCTTCGTCACGGCACCAACTAGTTCTGATAGCGCATTTCGTCAATTCGTACAAGATAGTAGTTTCACGCAAGCACAACACAAACCAACCGATTAATCACTATCGTCCACCTACTCATGTCTACGGTTCGGCTGTTCATGATATCGCACTTAGCGGCCGATCTAAACGCCCATGTCGCAGACGAGCGTGTTCGAAATCACAAACAGCACGAAAAACGCCCCGCTGCTTGACGATATATTGCGCGGAAAATGACACATTCATTGATCGGACACTGAGCATACATTTCGACCGTGTTGATCAAAAGCTAATGTCTAAAATATTTCGCGGTCTCCGTGATTTGTTTCATATGTGATCAAATAGGTTTAATATTATTGAAATAAGCATTTATTCAGCAGTACTTTCCATTTTTCCTGCTTACTCTCAAACACACTATACCATCAGCTAAAATATAAAGAAAATAATACATCAGGAATAAGTGTCAGTTAGGTTCGGCAGGCGATGCCCAAGCTTGTGTTTATGCCCGAAGATTTTATATTTTTATGCGACCAAGGAAAACTATTGTTCGCTATTTCTAAACCATTAAAACCGTTAGTTGAATTCAACCGCAAATGTTAGTTTCTTTACTGCTCCTGAGCAAACTACAACTTTTAGTCCTATGACTTCCATCTTGTATGTCTGTCGAACGTTCTGTGTTCATTATTGTTACTTGATCTCTCTTTAACTTCATTTACTCTACGCTGTTGCGTTCGTTTTTTGTACATAAAAAAACAATCTTGACGCTTATACATCTTTAAATATGAATTTGACATGCAGCAACTTCTCAGTGGAAATCCTTTGTTGGCGTCTATGCTGGTAAAATGGTACATCTCATAACTTACATGTTCTCCCGTACTTGTTATAATTTTTCGTCAAACTTTCACAGAAGTGCTAAGAGAACCATTTTGTCCTAACAAGCAGATGTCATCTCCTGAATTTGTTTGTAACAAGCAATGCTAATATTTTGATGAAAAAAAAACAATCGCTGGGCCGAGATCCTCATTCGCCAGACGTTTCGGATCCCTGCTCGAACACGTCATGGGAGGCAATAGTAGATGCTTGTCCTGCGATCGTGTTTCCATCCTAACTACTGTTTTCTGACATTCGTCTCTTCGCTTTTATTGGAAATGCTAACGTTGTTCTCACTTTTGGAATTCTAATGGAATCATTGCCGTACGTTGCAGTACAAATTACTGTTAACATAAATAATCAGCAACACGCTTTCTTCAAACTATCTTCTTGTATATACGGCCATAAGTATGTGCAGTTACTCTGTGAGTTTGCAAAAAATTCAATGATATCAGACAGGAAGTCGAGCAGTTATACGGATAACGAATTATGCTTGTAATATTGTAATTTGCGTAATGATGAAGTCCTGTGTCGAAACGATTATTTTTATCTTTATTTTAGTTTATGCTGCTTGCTGAAAAGCAAACTGACAAAAGCCTCTGAACAATTTTTGTTAGAACTCCCTGACGTTTTTTTCCCCTAAATTAACGTCGACGGTTCTGTATGTCATCAATAAACATCAGTAAAGTAGTAAATATTAGTCGCTTTATGGTAGACGTTGTAGGTCACGTGGTTGGAGTTCAAAAAATATGTATAAATAGTGGTCAGTACAGGTACCTTTCAGTGTGCGACATGACCACTCTTCTAAGCAGGCTGCTTCAAACGATGTTGTTTACACTGATCTCAGTATACGTAGTAAAAGGCAAGTTTCGTGAAGCAAATATTTGTTTAGTAAATATTGTCGAAAAAACTCTTCTTCCCTGTAATTTGAAGTATCTGTTTAAACAGGGAGGGACTCGCTGCCCATTCGTATGATTTTCTGAACTGACCCTTTTGGATTTGAGTCCAATTTAAAACCCTTTTTGTTGTTTAAAGCCGAGAATTTAATCCAAAAATCGTCTGCAATCCACCGAATTCTCCAATCAGATGGTCCATACACCATACGAGTACCAATTGCTGACAAACATAAAGTAAACCGTTTATGTTTTCCCTGACAACAAAATACCAAAATGCTCTGTTTTGCAAATAAAGGACTTGACAATCATTCCTAACTTTGAATATTTTTGCAACAGATGGTCCGTTTCCTTATCGATAACGACAGTTACTCGGGAGCCAATGGCACATGTCTTCTGAATTCTTCGGTATATTTTGCATTTTCGTGCCCCGTCAAATGCAGTAAGTTACAAGTCAGTCTTGTTACAAGAGGTTACTATAAACAACATGCGTGAATAGTTAAAAATACTTCCAGGATTCGTCTATAATTTCAAAACACCTTGCCCTTGTTTAAATAATCAAAAGAAAATCATTTAAAGATCACGTTTCCCAACATTTCCTTTAAAGCAAGGACCGGATGTCTCCTTCTTGTCAGTCTTCCAGAGGTCTCATTCATTGGACGAATAAAGGTTTGGACAAATGAGACGCACTTTGATATATACCATCACCGTAAGTAAATGCAATAATATGACGAAGTATTAACCTTCAACGATTGGCCCAAAATTATTGCCGTATATTATCGTAAGAGACAAGCTGACAAGGACTATCTTCTGGGATTTTCTTTATACAGAGAGGTATTGCAGTTCTACAACAACATCTAACGAAAACTAACGACTTGCATACTTTGATTAGACACATTGAGTCCCAAAGTGCATCCTGCATGAGATGAGGCGGTAATTCAAAATCCGTAACATTCTGCTGCCGAAGTTTTTGTGCTCGTTCAAATATGTGACTGTGAATAATTTTAAAATCGTACTCAATATTTAAGAAACCATAGCCATTCCCGTATACACAGTGGTGCATTCCTTAAGTAGTAAGGCATCTGGTCTTATTTTTGCAACGTCGTTTGCGGTAAAGCTATAGGCCGTGCTCGGTCACAAGAAGCCTGTATTTACCATGCCATTCGAAACGACTTCATATTTTCCGTAAACCAAAACCTATCGAAGTCTTCATGGTTGTAAATTAGCAGGTATTCGTCTTATTAATAGCCGTATACTCTAGCCAAAATAACTTTTTAATTCTTCCACCAAATAGGTCGCGAGGAATGTGGTACTCGGCGCCCAGTGTTTACTCAACTACGCGGTCCGTTCGTCTATACAATCAGAGTTCCAGGAGTGCCGACAGTAAGTCTACAAACTGAACCGTCAGCACTAAACAGAATCAGGACTTCAACTCAGATAAACACATTATTTTTTGCGTTTTAAGTATGTGGTCTTGGATAGAAAGATATTTTTCGTGCGAGCTGACGAAGGGAGATGCGAGATCGAAAATCCGCCTGAGGTCTTTAAATGCAATGTGGAGGGACGTAAGTGAATAGTTATTGGTCATAGACTCCTGCAATTTTTGCAAGACCTTAACAGATTTTAACACCTTCCAAATTTCAGTAGATTATAAACAACCACTTCTAGGTTGACCTTAGCGTTAAATTTTACAGCATAATGTTATAGCAAACTTGAAAACGTTTTAAATGTATACTTAATTTTGGTTTCAACAGAATGTTGAAAACTGTCCACTTACGGTGCTAAACATATAACTTGGCATAATAGAACACTTAAGTATCTTTTCAGATATTCAATACGGCTTTGGCCTAGAAGCATTGCTTATAAGTGTAAAGTCCTAAAAGTGGCTATGAATATACAATCCGCATTTTCTTATTTTCAGTGGGAGAGTATTCTCGAATTACAATTTTTTTGCCGGAGATCAGAAACATTAAGAAGATTTTATTTGGATCCCAAGAATTAAGTGTGTCAGACTCAGTTTATTGGATCTCAGTTGACCGTATGTCGTACGCCTTATCCAAACGCCGTACGTCATGATTTAACCTACTGACGCATATTTTAGCCTGATGGCACATTTGTCTGGTGTATATAATCTTCTCAAAGCATTTTTTATGTTTTACGATGAATCATTAATAAATCAAATGAATTATGTTTGCAGGGGTATTTACTTTTGAAAACGAAAGTGCATCAGTTGCTTGCACTAATCAAAGCAAAATAGACCTTGTTTGGCGGTTTCGAGAACAACCTCCACATATAAAGGCGACTAATGTGAGTTTGTCTTGTATATTACTATTTGCCAGCTATGATTTAATTGGCTTGTTGGATAACACAAGTAAAATACGCCTATAATGGATTGTATGCGCTCTCCTTATCATTTCTGCTATCCTATAAAGTGTTGAAAATTGCACATGTGTCATATGACTTGTATTGTAAACCGAAGGCGATATATGCAGTCCTTCTGGTCAAGTTCCTTACATAAATAACTCGCACTGTAGGACCCTGTAAATATATGTGCCGATATAAAATAAGGACTTCGACACGCAAGAGTATATGGAATTATCTAATTAAATGGAAATGCAAATAACCAATGAGTCTGCCGTTGCCAGTTTTCCGTAATTCTGGCAATTCCCCAAATGCCATTCGTTTCGTTGGTTCTGCAACAAAATGATAATTAGTATATTCAAAATGGTTAAAAATAAATAAATATGGTCACAATAGTCTTATTTTTCGCAGACCTATTTGCACAGAGTTGATTTTTGTGGCATAATTGGTAATTTAATGTAGAGCCAAGCTAAAAAATTTGAGACAGACTGAACAGAAACCTGTTTATTGCAGCTCGAATGTTATTCAAATGAGGACTACATATGTGGTGACTTGGTCCCCTGCGGTAGGTTCGTCAATGAAATATTATGTGGAACATTTATATTTAAGCATGAGACAATCTTCAATGAGATTTTTTAGAGTAACGCCAATATTAGTTGTTCGCTCCACAGTCTGCTGCCATGACATTCAGTTTTAGAGACGGAGGGAAATTATTCGGTGTTGAAATTTGAAGCAGTGCATAGCGGAGCAAGTATCGTCTTCTACATGTGCCACTATATCGAAAACGGTCGCTTTGACCTTGTTTCATATCGATATCACTGGCCAGGTAATGTTCCAGCATTTTCATGATGCCAGCGTTATTAATGACTAAAATACTTGTTTATTTTTTATGGACTGGTTGCGAATCTCGACACGACAGTCTTATTGTTAGTTTGCCGGCTCGTGTTTACTTTGTCAGCAAGATAATTTAATATTGTCCATTTACAGATCTGGGCACATTTGTCGGTCGCAGCAAAAACCTGCACGCACACTCTACTAATGTGCAGTTGCAGTGGATTTTCAGGAGCTGGGATCTCCGCGAACATCGCGTAAGCTGGACTTGGTCTTTACAACTAGTAAAACACGTTCTACTATAGTTATCCACATAGGTGCAATTTAATGCGCTTTGGAACTTTAAACCGTGAAGATTTGTCTTATTTCAAGTGTTTCCAGAAGTACATTAGACAGGCAAACGCATGAATTGTCAACCGGCATTCCGAAATACGTTTTCTTTTCGAAAAGATTAATTAAGTCGGGTTGTACAACCGGTCAGCCCGCGACGCAATTATAGAATATTTTATGAATGTTTCTTATTGATTTTCGATGCCCATAAAAGTCCAATTATATTTCATGGAGACCAAACATAAAATATTTTATTGTTTTGTACATTCGGTAGATAATTACGTCTTTTACTAATTTTATGCTTGAACGACGAAACTTATCCGGTTTTGAAAATGTTTTTTATTGTGGGACTGACCGTTCATAAATCGTCATATCTTTGCATTTAGCAATGTGGCGTGTAATGGTAACAATATGGATCAAATCTCCTTCTTTATTTTGTCAACCTTATACAGTCCTCTTTTAGTACCGCAGCGAAATGTGCGGTTATCCTTAAGCCGAAATATATACGATTCGTAATTTTGAAAACCTGAATCAAAATGGGACAGTAGAGTGGGTTCAAAATTAATTGGGAATTGGGAATTGGGAAACTTTTTAAGACCAAAGTATGCTGTTTCTTTCAGTATAAAATTCGGAGATGTAATTATCTACGGAATGAGTAAAAGTGCAAATATGTTTATGTAGGTTCTCCATGAAATATAATTGGACTTTTAGGGACATCGAAAATCAATAAGAAACACTCAGGTTACTTACATAGTCGTTTTTTCAGAATTTAGTTTTAGCCTGCATCTGAAAGGAAATTAGTTCAAACTCCCGCATTCTAAGGTAACTAAAATGTTCTGGAGTTATTGTGCAGGCGGACCAGTTTTAAAACCCTATTTAATTAATCTGTTTTAAACGAAAACTCATTGCGGAATTTCGGTTGAGAGTCATGATTTAGCCCATCTACTGTATGCTTGTTGTTTTACAAGGCAAATAAAAATTAATTGCTGGAGTCCAGTAGGCGATCGTAGTCAACAAGGTAATAACAGTTAGTGGCTACAAGGCGAACGACGTCAAATTAATACAGTGTATTACCTCAACACACAAAGCTTTTAGGCCAAAATATTAAAGATTATGAAAGTGGTTGGCAGGTATTCATCTTTCTTGCGAACTGAGAAGTCAGTTATTAGAACCCACTTGGCACATTAGCTTGTCAAATTTCAATCAGTTTTTAAAGTTTTTTAAATGATCTCAATATTAATACTAAGATACTTGTTGCCCATTCCTGGAAAAAAAGCAAAAATATAGAATAAATTTATTTGCGAATCGTGAATTTTAGCTCTTGAGTATTTTACGTGCTGCAATGACTAGAAAGAGCTCCTTCAGACAACATGAGTGGGTCGAATGCCAGGAAATCAAAAAAGCACTGAGAAACCCTCGGTTATTTAGAGAGAGATTTTCTTTGGTGAACTACCTAACCAGAGGCCCTGTCTGGTCAAGATAATTGTTGCACAGAACAGTGGAAGGCAGAGGAGATTATATTGTATATTCAAAAAGTAAACTTTAAGTTTAATTTTCTTGTAGGAATTCAGTTGCAGCACTGAAAACAGGTCCATATGCTCAGACGTATCGACTACGTTTGAGGAGGGGAAATGCCGTAAGCATCAGTTTGCAATCATTTATACCGTGAGTGACCTATCTCATGAAATGTTGGCAAAAATTCTGAAATGCGTTTTCCATTAGAAAGGATTACTTGGTCGCAGTTGTGATACTGATTGTCTTAACACATACTCTTATGACATTTTAGACTCGGCTGGATGTCGGCTTTTAAATGCACTTCTTTTCAATCTCCTGTAGAAAGCGTGCTCGGTAAAAAATGACTACTTATGTAGCATGCGTTTTTGCCGTTGATTTTTAATGGTCTTGGAAATTCAGATATATTTTTTAGAAACCACAAACAAAAATATGCTTTCTTTTAGACAATCAATAGAGAATCACGTCTTCTTTATATTTTATACTTAAGGAAGAATTATAATAAGGTTTTAAAAAGGTTTCTGATTATGAGACTTTTTAAGACCGCGATATGTCCATTCACATAGCATCGTACCTGGCCGTTTACCACTGCTCCTGATGAAATGTACAACAAGATCCGTATCCATTGCACAATTTTATGGACCCTGTTTGATATCTCTTTAATGACATAGAAAAATATGGGATTTTCTTTACGCGGAACTTATGCACCTTGTAGAGTGTAATCACTAAGCGCTAATGCAACGAATGATCAGGCTCCAAATTTTTCGGCAATTAGAAAATCTTTTTAAAAAGGCGTATTTTTGTTTGTGGTTTTTATAAAACATATTTTAATTTCCAAGACCATCGAAAATCAATGGAAATAAGGCATGCTACTTATGTAGATATTTTTTTACCGGACACGCTTTCTACAGGAGATTTAAAGGAAGTGCATTTAAAAGCTAACATCCTGCCGAGTCCAAAATGTTATAAACGTATGCCTTGAGAAAATCAGTATCACAACCGCGACCAAGTAATCCTTCCTAATGGAAAACGCATTTCAGAATTTCAGCCAACATTTCATGAGATAGGTATAAGAATGCGTGACATGTCAAAAACCCGTCTTCAAAACAGACAGCAAATTAGCCTTGTAACAACTAATTGACTGAATTCACTTATGTTTAGATGTTAAAGAACAAGGCGATATGTTTCTCCTTACATTAAATTTCGAGAGAAGTGACGAAAATGAAACTTCAATGTTTGTTTGCCACGTAAATGGAGACTCTCAAACACAGACCGTGCACTGGCATGGTAAGTCAAACCTTTCCCAATCTTGTCTCCTATGCAGAAGTGCTATGAAATGTATATGAAGACAGGTGACGTGATATTAGTCCTGCGGGTCCTGGAGTAGCAGCGTGTGCGGACACGATCTAAGATGGTCGCATTTAGAATGATTATTTAGAAAATGCGTTTTCAGATAACGCGTTGGCCAGACCATGGGCCAGGACTTAAATCACAGTTTTCTCATTCTTCGTTTAACACTCTAGTATCCATCCTTCTCACACATGTGGATCGATGTAGAACTAATCGATCGGCAAAAAACTATTCATTTTCCGTTTGTGGTTTCAATTAAGGTCAATATAATTTCTGCTTAAACGGATACAGAATGGCTCATATGAAAGCTGCCTGACTTCGAAAAGTATGCGTTAAAAGTTGACAGGAACTAGCATATTGTTCTCTTCATTCGTACCAGTACAAACTATTCATGAACGCCAATAAAGAAGGATGCTCTATAGAAACGAGTTCAGTTCAAGATGAATATACATACTCTTATTAATGTATTCAGAATGTGGCGCACACTAATCCATTGGCTGCCCAAAGCAAACGAATTTTTTGTGGCTGATAGGGATTATGAACAGGCCATCACCTACCGGTTCGAAGTCGGCCAAACTATGATAGCAAAGGAGAGACAGATGACGTCGTCCCCAATCTAATACACATGTTCATATATTTTGCAGTTGTCATACAGTTCTCCAGCCTTGCTCTATACAACATTTTTAGGCGACTTTTTAAACTGATTGATTGTTTCCAAAAGCGAGTTCAAGCACTATGTCTGGTGTTGTATGTATACTTCAAGGGCCAGTTATTTAATACTACTGTTGTTTTTGTTGGATTTATGGATTTGGATAAAGCCAGTGGACGCTGTTATCTTAGAATAAGGAATCATAAAGGCAGCTGCAGCCTAATATTGCTAGTTAAAACTTCAGTCGTAGTCCTAAACAAGGTTTATACAAAGTAAGTGAAAATATTGTTCAAATTTTAAGATGCCCGAAACAACTTGACGTTTAATAGCCGACATGTATGCGGGGTCGATTTTTTTTGTTTCCGCCACTGATTAAAGCTGAATACATTTAACGGAAATTTGTCCAACCATTTAGTTTAGAAAGCTCATGTCATACAAATAAATCTTTACAACCAGCTCCATTTAACATTAAAAACACATGTTAACCCGCCTGTTTTAACGTTAAGAGACTTAATATTATCAAATAAGACGATCACCAAATTCCATCTTCCAATGTTGACGGTGATCGAAAGCATATTAAAAATTCAAATTGCAAGCGAAGCAAAAAGAGGCTTATTCGTTAATCAATCACAGTATTTTAGACTTCTTTTTCTCATTATCAGTTATATGTAGTTGGTATACTAACTCATAAAACATTAACCGAAATTCTGGGATACGTTTTCGCTTCGAAAAGGTCACTTAAGTAAGGTTGTAAAGTCAAATATCGGAGAACATAATGATATAATGTTTCAGTTACGGCGGTATGCCATCTCATGCAAAAACCACATTTTGTTAAAAATGACTACTTGACTAGCATATATTTCCTCTATGAATTTCAACGTCCTTAGAAATTCAGTTATATTTCATGGAAAGAATGCATACAATTATTAATTATTTTACTCATTTGGTAGAAAATGTAGCCATCTTTCCTTGTTATGCTCGCAAAAATGGAACACTTTCGTCTTTTAAATGTCTCTAAATATGAGGTTTTTAATACTGCGAGATGATCCTCCATAAGATAAGGTGCCTCTGTGGCTTGCGAATTTTACAGAAAGCCTCGAATCTACTGCAAAATGTTATGAACTGCATATAATGTCCCCTTAATACCGTAAAGACATGTATGGTTTTCCGTACACGAAAATTATTTGGTTTGTAGTTTGTAAACCCTGAATTTAAGCGTAACGGAAAGTTGGATTCAAAAGTATTCGGGAATTTGAAAAGTTTTTAAAATCAAATTACACTCTTTATTTGGGCATAAATTGAAAGAGGGTGTAATTTTATGGCAAAATAATCAATATTTTATGCATAAATTTTATGAACTTTAACTGGATTTTTAAGGGCATCGAAAGTAGTTGACAAAAAATCATGCAGGCTAAGTAGTCATTTTAGCAACGTGTGGTTTTTGCATCCGGATGAAGGGAAGTTCTTTCGAAAGCCGACATCACAAATTGGATTATTACGAAATTATGCTGTACCTTGATTAATTTTGTAACCCTACTTTACTTATCTTTTTGAACGAAGACACATTTTAGAATTTGGGCTAGCAATTAATGTCGTACATTTACAATAATTTAGCTTTTCGGACTGTTTTATATTAAAAAAGTGTCTATATATTTGGATTATAAACAATTAGTTTTTCCATGTCTCACTTACTAGGTTCCGTTAATGAAACGTTCAAAGAACATATTCCGGGTAAGTTGACTTGTAGATTCGGGTTTTTTTGAAGACGTTTCCCCAGCCTAACACATATATGGAAGTGGCTATATGTTACAAAGTATAATGAAATGGTTTTCGTCTTTTAGAATATCATATTCTGACACAAGAATCAGCACTTGCCAGTGCTTTAAAGAATTATCTAACTCAGGCTCGAATACTAGGGGAAGAGGACTTTGAAATTTTGCTCAGCATCTCTGCCAATGCAACATTTGATGTGACATGCTTGGTTGACAATACAAATATGTCATGGTCGTGTAGAGTTTATTTCGTAAACGCAAAGTTGCAGATCCTCATGCATCGCGTGAGACTCTTTTCGTGTTTGTTAATTTATTATGTGAAATGTGGAAGTTTATATTTAAGATTATTAACGTCATTTGCAACGTAAACATGCCATCAGGCACGCTGGTTCGTTGCTGAACGATTTTAACTTACTGTCGATTATTCGAGTAAAAGAAACCTGACGTCCACGAAAAAACCTAGAGTGACTACAGAAGCTAAAAATCCGTTTCTGATGTTGTAGTGGAAAAATTCCTACCAAAGTCTATTATTTGTCAGTTTATTTGCAGAAAGACCTGAAGATTTTTTTTCCTATACTGTTGAATTATTTCTTCGGAAGTATGGAATTAGGGACAACTGCTATTCACAATTAGGAGTATCATTTTATTCCAAAATTAGCTGGTAATGTCCATCGCTCCGAATCTTTGGGATGTGCTGAATTTAGGACCTTTCTCTGAAAGTGGCCCGGAACTATCGGTTTTATTTGGCTTTCATGGAGTAGCAACATAGCCAAACACCATTGTCAAAGAAGATGAATTTCATGGATTCGTATATAAAATTATGTTAGGGACAGAGATAATCTGAAGAGCTGTACACTTCGTACTTTCTCGCACTTGGACCTAATAACCGTCGGCGACGTTAATAAAATGAATTCTGTGCAACTCGCACAGTGAACGTACGGGCATAATTTAGGCTTCGGAGTTTCGACTGCGAACTTTCCCTCCGACACCTATGATGACATGTTAACTCGTTTTATTACATCGCCTTCAAGTCTTCGAAAAATGTAGGTCGAAATTAGTGGCGTGCCTAAAGGCTAATTTGGTTCCTTCGCTAATTATGCAATCTTAATCTTCGAAATTCATGCTATGCTCGTTTTACTGTCTTTTTGTTACACATATCCTTTGTTGATCCTCAGTGGCCAATCCTTTGTACTTTGCATTTTCCTTAGATACTTACTTGAAGTTTAATCGCTTTTCTCTTACACTTTTGTCCTTTAAGAATGCACAGACCAGCTCTAACTACATTCCGCTTTACGGAAAAGAATACCAGATACTTGGAAAATTTGAAATCTGTCAGTACGATGTAAACGCAATTGGGAAATTGGAAACAAACGAAGTATCGCTGATTAACTCAACAGCTGTCTTCAAGCAGCATGCACAGAATCTACGAGTCCAGGCTCTTACCCTTGCCTTTGTGCAAATGCTTTCAAAGGGACCAAAACCTGTTTGCCCTTTGTCATCCTAAATAATTCATTCTGACTTTGCTGCTTCTGCTTAGTCACGTTTCTTGTTAGCATACGCCTATAGCAGTTATTGAAGCAAATTGCTGGTTGAGGTTTTTTGAATTGCTGTGAAAATATTACTTTCTTTTCAAATAAACAATGAGAAGGCCAATTTAATTTTGTTTAATGAATGAAAACGCGCGGCAGAAGAAAATAATATCAGGAAAGTAAGGAACTATGCAAACATGAAAGTCGAAAGTTCCTTTTAATTTTTTTTAGAAAATGTCCCCCGTAAAGGGCTTTGCGTATCCACAAAAGTGATTAAAAATCGAAATTATATTCTTCATGTTATTGATCAGCCTCTATTATATAAGATAAGGAGGTCGGAAGGTGCAATGCAATCATAGAAGTGTATTTTTTAAAATGTGTATACAGCATTGCCTCAAGCTCTGCTTTTAATTTGACGCTTTATCTTTTGGCAAGAAAAACGTTTGCTATGTCTTCAGGAAGTACAGTGTCCACTAGCAAGTCGTGGTAATCGGAAAGAGAGGAATATGCCGTTCTGTAAAATTTATGGCTTTTTATCAGGATAAGTTTATTGAGAAGCAGGCAAAATGAACAGATCGATTAGTATAGTTTATATTAGCCTTGGATTAGTGACCATTATTTCACTACCACGCAGTTCTGACTGAAATAATCTATGTCCAGAACATCCCCGACGCAAATGACTGATGGTTACAGGAGTGAGCTTCATGTCCTTCGAGAAGTTGAGCTAATGTAAAATAATTTTGCGGCTAAGAACCAGAGTGCTACGGACAACATAATTCCACAATGTTTCTGTCATGGAAGGAAGTCGGATTTTGAATGAGTTTCCTTTCTGCAGTCTCCAGAGCCCGCATTTCATAAAAAGGGACTATTTAAGGAGTAGAAAATTTCACCAAAACTTTTTATTTTGGTATGTATTTAAATATACCGTTAGAAGTCATGTACAAGCATATTATTTCTCCTGTTACTTGAATAGTGCATTACATCTTCTTCAAATTTCCTTCTTAAACGAGATGAAATCCAATTTTTTAACATGTTCTCGATCACCGTAAAATTTTTTGGCCCACCTGTGATTACAATGACATCTAGGGTTTCCAAACTACATGCTGTATAAATCGAACCAGCGAGATATCACGCCTCACACTAGGCTGATAAGTTCTCATAGAAATGTGCAATAGGTGTGGGACAATTTGTATACTTTATAAGCAGCAATGATAAACATAAATAACTAATGCTGCATGAGAAACCTTTCATATTCATAAAAAATACGCACTATTGGAAACGTTTAAAACCAAGCGTAGTCTCTATTCATATATAACAACTGAAGAAAACCTAATCTGCTACCAAGTGAGCAAGAAAGAATATCTATGTGCACGTTTTTCATGCAAGACAGTTTAATTTATAAGGAAATCGGAAACCGTTTAAACTTGAATACTGCCTAAGTAGCCACATTTCACGAGGTGGAATTTTTTCAGAATTCATAAAAGACTCAGGTAAAACCACCATCCTGTTCTGACCGAAATATCTTGGAATTCTGTTGCATGATGATCGGGTATTCAACCATACGTAGGCAATATTGTCAAATAGAAAACACACTTCAAAATTCCGGTTAACATTTCATGCGATAGAACATCAACTGGAACAAAAGTGCAAACAAACTGTAAGCATAATAAGGGCACTGTGTAATATTATCCTTTCCTGTAAAAATTGTTATATCCTTCCAATAAAACCTCCTACAGTATTTTGATGACCAACACGCCCGTTTGGTGGTTCAGTGTTACCAGTTTCATGAATTCGGTCTACGGATGAAATCCTGGGTGGCCTATGCAAATAGATCAAGCGTCATTGTGCCAAGCATGGGCTGTTCCAGAGACCGCGACTCACCGGGAATGGGTGTGGAAGGAAGTCAGAGCCACGTTTTATTTGGCCAGCGATAGATGCGCATTTTTCCTGACTAAACACAGCTGCCACAGCCTTCAGATACATGCGCTGGATGACTTCTAATCGAATGTTTAAAAATTATTCTACGCTGACCATACGAAAACGTGTTACTTCTGCCAAGAAAATGTGGAGATGAATTGAATGTAGTTCAGGGTGTTGTCTGTCCGTGAAGGGGAATTGAGTAAGTCTGTGGCAAGATCTCATTCTCGCATTTTCCTGCAAACTTGGTGTCAGTGTCAAGAGTAACAAAGGACACTATGGCTGATCTAAACTTACTCATTTGACAAATAGTTTTACAACATGTCTTGTCTTATACCTAAGGTACTAGTACACCGTATGATGAGAACCTTGTACATACGCGACATACATTATCGTCCTCTGTTTTACGAATACTTTTCTCTGAAATCACAAAGTAGAAGAACATTTTACACAATCAAAAAAACGCTCGAAGTGTTTACGATATAAAGCATATAAGTTTTAGTGTCCAAGCATGTATACTTAGTAATTAGCCTGGAGTTTGGGCCTCAATATTGGCAAAGTAATTGACGTGATGGTTACGAGCTGAAGAGATGAATGTCATCCTTATCAACTGTCCTGTAGTCAGGTACACGAGAAACATGTACGCTATCGGTCGATATTCACGAGAGGTATTGTAAAAGCTGGCGGACACTAAATGTTCGACCGTCAAGCAAACACAGGACAAAGTCTTTTTGAATATGTGAGCGTAAAAACCGCGGGTAAGAGTTGTAGTGCATGTCAAATTTTGGCCGTCAAGATCAAGCATCTCGAAAAAGAAATTGTAAAGATTCAGTTACGATGTAGTTTAGACAGCTAACAATGCACATTTGCCTATGGGACGGGTAATCAGAAGTAAAACAAAAAGGAGCCTGCTTAATGTGCACGTCGGGAAAGGTTTCAGTACCTGCTACAGCAGCCTCGGAACGAATAGTTTAAAGGCGGGATAAAATTAGCCGGCAAGAAAACCAACAAACACAAAAAGAAGAAATAATTATCTTCAGGCCATGGATAATTGAAGGCCACTTCTGGGAGATATTTCCAAACAGAGACGTCGACAACCGTCCCATCCATCATGGCAAATGTCTTGAAGTTTAAAATCCCTGACGTATTCACGGAAGAGTTTAAGTATGATAGATCTGCAAGAAAGCAGAAAGAGTAGGTCAAAATAATTATCCCAGCATGACCAGTTCCATTTACCGGGAGATACCGTTGCCAGTTATCGGCTGTTTTCAATATACGCTCACTATTAGCGGGCATTCAGTGCTGGAGAGTATATCTAATATTAAAAAGACAATACCGAGCCAACTCAAACCAACATGGGCCTCCTCACCTGTATTCATTTAAAATTTACAGGCACCATCTGCACTGGCCTACAGTGAGTGATTGATCTCATGTAATGTTGGCCTAAATTCTGAAACACGTTTTCAATTAGGAAGGCTTAATTAGGTAAAGGTATAATACTGATTATCGTGCAAAGTAATTCTATAATATTTCGAATTAAGCAGGATGTCGGCTTCCAAAATAATTTTTTTCAATCTCCTGTAAACGTTGTGCTCGACAAAAATGACTACTCAAGTAGCATGCATTTTTCCCATTGAATTACGACTGCCTTGCACACTCAAATACATTTTATAAGAAACGTTACATGTTTCCTTTCACTCCTTTGATAGGAACCCATCTCATCTTCATTTGCTCTACTCAAAGAAGCAGTATAATTAGGTTTTAAAAAGTTTCTAATTATGAGGTTCTTTAAGACCGCGCAATCTCCCATTATATAGCATCATACCCGTCCTTTTACAACTGCTCCTCATGAAATTTATAACATAGTCCGCATCCATTGCAAAATTTTAGGGACTTTGTATGAAATCATTTTAAGGGGATAGAAGAATATGCAATTTTATTTACGCATTACGCAAGAAGCTTGTAGACTGCAAGCATTAGGCACTAAAGCAAAGGCTGATCAGGCTCCAAATTATTCGGGAATTAGAAAAAAGTTTTAAAACCTAATTATAATGCTTCTTCCAGTATAAAATATGAGGATGAGGTGGTTCCCTAATAAAGGAGTGAAAAAAAGATGTTTTTCTTAACGTTTTTTATAAAATGTATTTGAATTTGCACGGCAGTCGAAAATCAAAGGGAAAAATGCATACTACTTAAGTTGTCATTTTTGTCGAGTACGACGTCTACAGGAGGTTTAAAAGACATACTTTTGGAAGCTGACATGACCATATAAATCGGTAATCTGCAGTCATCCTCTGATCTCTTCTTGTTCCAGGTTTCTAATTGTTAAATGAAGTGCATAATTTGTAGAGGATTTACACGAATGCAAGAGACAAGGAATGCGGTTGATTTAGGAGCTTGGATCATTTACTACAACCCTATTATTTGACATAATGATTAAAATATTAAGAATTGGAAAAACGCCAAACACCACTTCACTTAGAGTCCACTTTTTCATAAAGCGGAAGTTAGCTCCCAAAGTACCCAAGCCCAAGTATGTTGAGGGTAAAATGGCGCCTGCATGTGAGGCGAACGTTGTTGTACCCGATACACGCAAAACCATGACAATGCAAATTACGTATAGAGTCTTAAAATTATAATTTTATCCCCAAAGAGGTTTCGTGCAGGCCTCTGTTTCTGAGGCAGTCTTCTTTTATCACCTAAAGGAACTTCATCATCTTAAATTGCGCGGACACATGCGGGTTGTCAAAATTAAACGATTGTTAAATGGTTGCTTAAAAATATTTATGTTGATCATTTAATACTTTTAGATGCATTCAATGTGGACAACGGCAAGTTTCTAAAGGAATAGATTAAGTTCTCTACTTATGTTTCGCACTAAAATTACGAAGTAAAATAATGAGTTCTACCATTCTTTCATTGATAGATTAGATTATTACTACGGATGGCCTTTCGCCCCTAAATGATTTCTACTGGGAATAACAACGTGGCGTAGAAATCGATGAAAAATATATTTTTAGCAAGCCTTAGTTCTGCAGCCCCACGTGAATTATATTATTTGGTTGACTTACCAAAAAGTATCAGTCAACATTGCTAACTTAAAGAAGGCAAAATCGACGAAACATGTGGAATTTATTGCAGCCATTAAAGTTTGTGACTTTGTCGTGATAATAAAACATGACTGATTACGTGCTTAAGATGTCAACGATTTTGAATGATCCAAGATAATTTACCTCCGAAACCCATGGGAAGGAAGAAGCAAAAACACTAAAAGACTCTTAGCGGAAAAAGGTGAAATGGCTACTGGAAAAGCAAATAGCAGACGAGAACATGTTTGCATGTCTTAGGTCTGTAGATTTACATATTTCCTGTCCATACGGGTTACAAAAACCTCAAAGGTTGGGTATATCTTAACGAACAAATTTATCAATGAGCAATTCACCGCAATATAAACTCCCCCAGTTGCTTATCCAGCAAACTGAACAAATCAGCTGCAACCTAGCTGCCCACATTACCACAGATACTTCCACATTCGTTGAAGAGCACATGAATCAAGAGTTACTGAATAAGCAAATGATCTCGCTTGACGTACAGAGCTTGTTTACAAGCGTAAAATTGGAGGAATTTTTAATTCATGAGCTTGCGGCTGTAACAAATCTGGTACCTGGACAACTGTGGTAACTACTACAGGTATGCATGATGAATGTACAGTTTTTGTTCAACAGACAGTTATATCGACAGATAACGGTGCAGCTGTGACGGTTCATTGGATGCAGTCCTATCGGACATTTTCCTGTCAAATCCCGAACGAAAAGTAGCTCAAAAAGAACAGCAAACCACATTTTATAAGTGGTAAAATGATGATATTTTGACCATAGTAAAAAGCCTAAGAGACGCAGAATTAATACTTAAGCCCATTTACGATCAACCATTAGAGAAATGACACATTGACTTACTTAGGCGTTCTTGTACGCAGGCGAGCAGATGGTCCCATTCAGAGATGTAGCTATCTGACAACCACATTGGAAGGACAGTACATTGACTTCCTCAGTTTCATTCCAATTCAGAGAAAACAAACCTCGACTTTGTGCCCATTCAATGTAGCCACAAGCATCTGTTCCCCTGAAACGATCGACAACGAATTCAGTTTCTAAAGAACTTTTTCTTGGAAGTGCGTATCGGGAGAAGTTTATTGATAATCATTGCCGTGACAGACAAGGAATTCCTGCAGAAGTGTACGTGCCAAAGTAGCCGGTGAGCATTTATCTGCCTTTTGAAGGCAATAATGTGTTAGACGTAGACAAGTAATGACTTAGGTGCACAACTGAACGAACGTACGCCGCTTGTAACTTACATATAATCGCTACGACGACCATTCCAGTTAAACTATGTAAAGATATTCTGCATATACCCGTAATATCAAACTGTATTAATGAGTTCACCTGTAATTGCGGATGCAAATATATTGAGTGCACGAAAAGGAAATTGGCAGCTCCGTCAGCTGAACAGATGCCAAAGTGGCTGCTTAAAGCGGAAATATAGTAAAAAGGAGCTCAATTGTAAAGCACCTAATGGATACGGGCCACACGGTGGATCCAATGACTGCATTTAGGGTCCTACTTCGGGCGCTACTGGGCGTTTCCTGATCTTTGCTGAGTTCCATGCAGTACGGAGCGGAAGACCGAGAATCTGTTAGTCGCTGAGCCAAGTGATCAATCCCGCCCTGTCATTGTAAGAATCGACAATGACATAACCCCGTTTATACACCCGTTCTCTCATCCTTATCCACCGCATTACTGACTGCCGTTCCACGTGTTGAATTTTAATCACGCCTGACAGGTCTTCAACGTTATGAAACCTCGCTGGCTTAGATAAATTTTTTTCCACTTCCCTCTTGTCATGCGAACCCGTACGGCAGACCAACAATTTATGTTTTTTTTACATATCATGTTTTATCCATCTCGGCTGATCTCTAATTGAACATTTTACCTTATCTTATAAATACGTAATGACCGTGTGCAGCTGAATAAGAAGCCACAAATTTTAATGACGTCAATCAATTCTGCATGTTCCATCGCCTCCGCCTTTTTTCAATTTTTTTCTGGAAAAACAATGTTCCAATTCATACCTTAGACACTCGGTGGATTAGGAAGGTAAAGTGCGCGCCAGCACAGCTCAAAGGATGCTCAGGGAAGTAGGTAAAGGTTATGTGTACACTCTCCCCCGACACTGCATTTCGCTGCATGTAGAGGACAAGGAGAGCGCAATCACATCTGGTAGACACACTGAGAGAACCCCGCGGGAATTTGCAGTGCATGGCCACTTTAGTGGAAAGGACGGAGTTCTACACCGGCCGAACAATTCCATTAGCAAGTCTAATTCACCGCTTGCTGGATTGAGATAATAAAGAGGGCGCAAGCAGGGCCCGAAGCGCGCGCAGGAAGGCAGCTGTAAACTGATACCTGAGGTAACCGAGAATGGCGTTTAAGCACTCCTCTCCCCTGACACAGTGGCGCGCTAACTTAAAATGGTAAAGAATATGCAAATACGTTGAAGTTTAAAAGTTAGCATATTCGCATCTGCCAACATTTTCTTAAAAAGTCAAGCATATTTTATCATTCAGGCTGGGCTGAAGGACCGCAACTTGTGGTTTTTTGTCAGGAATTATCTTGAACATACACGGTCGCAGACATTCTTGTATAATGACAGAGCACTAACAAACGTTGTTGTACCCATCACTCGATTTCGGCTAGAGTTTGAATATTAAGACGAGCCTTCTTAAGATGAGCTTGAACAGTAGCGAAAGACATACCGTATGCAGGGTAATCGCTGTTGCGAACACTTTATTTGGTTCCCGAGGCTCAGGCATACTTTATGAGGCACAAGGCTAAAAAGATCCACCCGGAGACCAGCACAACTTGTTTCGCTAGTGTTACCTTATCTTTGTTCAATCCGTGGACGAGAAACTGTCAATGTTTTATGACACGTGAAGCAAGAGTATATTTTAGATGATGGGCACATGTAGCTCGCGCAGAAATCAGATACGACTTCTCATCGTAAAATGCGTCCTGTGACTTTAAAAGAAAACCCCCCGGCCACTTTTAAACCTGTTTTCCGACATTTCGTAGGGCAAAAATGAAAAGAAAATGAAAAAGATCAAGTTAAAAGGAAGGAGAATAAAATGCACACACAAGCACATATCTAGTTCTGTGTATTTCTAGATGCAGATGGTGCCTCAAAATGACTAGTAATTAATTTAAAGCATTTTGACATAAGTGCTACTTCAAGCTAAAGGAGGAACAGTTGTGGAATATACATTTCAAAAATAACGCCTACTCACGTAGAAACAGTAGCGATGTGGATATAGGCCGATTTCGTTATGGGCAATGACAAAAGACCTTGTGTTCCATGAAACGCACTTCTCTTGTTGTTCATTGTAGTCATCAGTTAATGACCATTAAACCTACTTTGACTATACTGGCACCTCCACAGCCAAAGGGAACATTAGGCGCTAAATCATTCTCACTTCGTCATCGTCGTATCTGCAAGATTTGCTCATAAATGACGTGTCAGCTTTTGTTAGTGGACCTAAAGAAAGTTGAAATTTCTTTACACCTTTCCGTTCTGCAAATGAAAAACAGTTATTTGCTGTAAATATTTTAACTTTGTTGATTCGAGCACCTTATATACAAAGAGTGTTTGCGATCCTAAAACTTAAAAATTAGTATTTAGTCGTAAATCGCAACTTTCTGCAGTGTAGCCTGGATGTAGCTGACTGGGAGTTCCGGCAGTTTTGCCAAATTCATTAAAGTTTAAATTGGTAAACCAACAGCGCCGCGGGTCATTTGTAAATAACGGACAATTCGTAAATTAACCTGCAAGAAATCACTAAGTACACTAGGCGTGAACAGTTGTCCAGCAGCAGCGACGCGACGTTCTCTTTCAACACATCGATCAGAGACCAATTTTATTGTCGGAAATTCAGTGGGACCGGCATTTGTGTCCCATTATTTAAACCCGTTTAAAAGGCCTTTATGTTGTCCTGAGGGTAGTGACGTCATGTACTTTTCAAATCCTTCTTCATATCATAAACTAATCTGCAAAACGACTCATAGTCAGACAGGATGTTGGCTAGCTTTTTATTTAATAATTTTAATTGTGTGCGTACTGAATGAAACGGGGGAGGGGTGTAACAGTTTTTATTAGTCTTAAAACGTAATGCCAAATATCTAAACTAAAAAAATAAAGCGGAGTGCAACAGTTAATTCCTTTGTAAAAAAGCGTTTGTACCAACGACGCTGTTCCTCAGCATATATGAACGACTGATATCCAGAGGACGAGGATGCGATCACTTGGACTACAAAATGTATTGGCCTGAGGTTTCTGATTCTTAGTTAAACCTATCGCCAGTGACAGTCACTAATGCGAGTAGTGTAGGAAAAAAGAGTGCAATAAGAAGCTGCTGTGTAACGATATGCGTAATATAATTAAAAGTTCTCGTTATCACCGCTGTGGGCGAGGCGACGATTGCCCGCCCGTCCGCGTCCCAGACCCTTTTGTCGCCGCATAGGATCCGGTAAAATACACCTGACATTTTTGCCGTCGCAGCAAGTCTTTTGGCCTCATGCACTTGCACGTGACGGTTGCTTTCGGCCAGTATTCAACCACAAATCCAAGTGCACTGAGAAGGTGACTGAGGACTTCCGAGATGTTTTTCACGTTCGCAAAACCCTATCAAAATGTGGATCATTGTTGTCGTTTGCGTATGCAGTGCGTAACAATGGTGCGCGGTTAGCCATTAGCTCTCAGTATCCGTCATAGATATTGCAACTCAGGAACCTTGCCTTCCGTTTAACTGCAATGCGTCTGAACGCGCCGGTGAAGAGAGCTTACGCAACTGCGTTTGTAACTCAGTGGATGGTTGGTGTTGAAGTTCAGTACTTGTATCATATATGTCGCCTTCCTTGACACGTTAGTTTTTAGACCAGCACAATTTTTACTGTGAACAAGCACATCCAGAAAGCAGATCTTGTTGCTTTTTTCCTTCTTCATCGTAAATTGGGTGTCCGGGAAGACGGCCTTCACACGTTCTTTTACTGTCAGCTCCTGATCTCTTTCGATGACCATTAAGGTATCATCTACATACCGAGCCCTGAATTTCGGTCCGTGGTGTCGGAAGGCCAACTATACCAACCGCTGTAGGACCGACTTGGCTATGACACCCGAAATCGGCGAACACATTGTTGCGCCCTTCACCTGCTCCTAAGCTGCTCCGTCGAACGTAATGTACGTCCTGAGGCAGGACTTCAGGAGTTTGATGATTTGGGAGTGTTTGAGGCGATTCTTCATTTCACTGTATTGTTCTCGCACGGGCAGTTCAATGATCTCGACTGCCAGGTCCTGCGGAACAAAAATTAAGAGACGTAATATTAAAAGATATCATGAAGTCGCTAGGCAGGAGACTTACTCCTTTAAGTTTTTATAAGAGCTGTGTTGACGTGCTCATTGTGGCGTGTCCCTAGTAGTTGACCACTGATTCGGACACCATAGTCACCTCACTAACATCGTTCATGGAGAAAACTAAAGGGATAAAGTTTCTGCCAAACGACTTCATGGCATCCTTTGATGTCACGTCCATTTTTTCTCCCATTCCGTAGGACCTGGCTGCACTGCCCCACACCCAAAAGTTTACTGTCTAGACGTCACAACGACTTCTCTCGTGAGCGTAGGCACTCGCAATTTGAACGTCCAGGCCAACAATGCCTACGCTCCCTGCCCTAATGTCACAACAATGGCCGCCAGTCCAGCCACCCGGATTCCAAATGATCAAACATCCAGCCTCCGCCTCCAGCATAAGAATCCGTAACTGTTCCGCCTCCCCCTTCCTCCCTTGTTCAGTAACCTACCATGACTACGTGACCATCTCTGTCATAGGCCAATAGTCTGTCTGCCCCGTCAAACTAACTTCCTCCCCGAATCTCATTTCGTCTGACGATGGGTCATTGTAGCCAGCTCAAAAATTCACGAGCACGACTCGGTTTTTCCGACGAACCTCTCCCTTTTTCATGTATATATTGCAAAGTTATATGCTGTACTTCCGATATAGTTACAATCGTAAAGCCTAGACACGTATTTTGTTAATAATCTGCCGTTGCGTGCAACAGTTGCGAGGGTTTTGGCTCCCCAATGGATTCCCAAACGTTCTTAATGCATACATACTTGTATTCCTCATTAAGCTGCCTTTAAGGCTTTGCAGATTAATGATGTCAATTTTCAAGCACCAATTGACAACCGGTCGTGGCAAGTCAGAAATGTTTTGATTTTTGCTAATTCTTTTTCAGTTATCAATACGGTCATGGAATTGCGCTGATTCTTAAGGACTTGGTTGGTTATTCACGCAAAGCAAAGCTGTGTCGAAGATATCTCATGCAGGAATGTCCGTTGAAATATTATAGCAACCTTAATATTCTTATTTTAAGATGCGTTTTTCTCTAGACCAGATCAAGCACCAAACTCAGACGTTTGAACTGCCCCAGACTTTCAAGCGTTAGCCACCTCTGAAGTTCAGTCCTTTTCTTAAAGCCATAAATTACGGAAAAATTTTCATCGATCAGTTTAATGACCGATGTGTCTGGAGGCCACCGCTGGGTGCCGTGTCTGTTTTTATGACTGATGGCATCTCCATGCGTGCATCTTTTTAAGTTGACGAGTCAACTTGCAATTATAAGGAAAACCGCTTTATACATAGGTATATCGATGAATATAGCTCCGAAACTGCAAGTTAGGCGTTTCTTTATACACGAGTCAAACCGCTGTTTGTCTCCCCAGACTTCTCGCTACTGGCAGATATGATGACGGAAGTAAAGCTTTATGAAGCCGCTTAAACTTTGAGGATTTTTAACAGCAGTTTTACACGTATTGAATCCACGCGATTGCTGTGGTTGTGTGGAATGTCAATTGCAGCCAAAGTTGAATAGCAGCTTTTGGTTGCTGATAAACCCACGGACGCCGCATTGGAGTTACACGATGAATGCTTTGACGCTGACAGTTGCGAATATTACAAAGTCAATTAATCTCTAGAATAACATTTTTCGGCAATTCACCTGGCGTTTTGATTGCGCGAATCGTTAATTCACACACACGCAGCATACTATAGTACGAAATTCCCTTTTTTTCACTTTTAGATAAAATCGGAAATTTAGCTACTTTCGTGATTATTTTCGTATGTATGGTTTTACATCCTAGTCAAAGAAACACATCTACCGGCCAAAATGCAAAGCTTATATTTGCAGAATACGTGAAAACTTTCCTATTGCACTGTGAAACAATCATCTCTGTTAGTGCTTGTTGGTGTCTGTAGGGTTCACGAAGTGGTTTTTAGGTCGCCATCAGCATCAAAGGTGTGGCTTAATAGAAGGCGCAAGTCAAAGTGCTGTGTGTAGCGGTGACCGCAGGTAATGTCTGCGGAGACTCGGATTGGAGAAGGCCAGCATCGTATACCAGGATTGTATATTTTTGATAAAGTGCGGGTGCATAGGCGAAGGTGATTAGCCATAGCGGTTTTTAAAAGCTGCAATTTAATTGGCGCTATTCGGCTTTCCTGTTTATTCCTTCAAAGACAGACGTAGAGGAAATATTACGAGTGTCTGTGTCAGCACCTTTTCACTACAATCTGACACTTGGATTTCACAATTTACTCCCACTTAGCTAGGTTTAAATACTCCCTAGAATCCTATTTTCACTCTTGTGAAAGACTGTCGTGTCTGTGGCATCGCTGTTATGATTTAACATTGGTTCCCCTGCTCTGTAACTAAAATTTTAAGAATACATCAGCCGAAGGTACAGATTATTTCATAAATTCAAAAAAAAACTACGAAAGACTTAAAAAACAGGGTTCAGTCCTTTCTACTGATGAGCTTAGATTGAACATGTTGTACATTATTCAATGGTACTGTTTTGAATGAATGCAGATGGTTTGGTGAGTTATTCAATGATTTCCGTGGCCCAGGCCACGGACATTCGTCGATCAACCTGCGATCAATAAAACCATGGTCCGTTCAAAATCCTAAAATTCACTGTCTGACGAGCTGTTGAGTTGACACTGAGCCCTCGGTACTCGACTTGTATTGTTGAATTGGTTTGCAAGTTTTTTGTCGAATCTGGTTCGGGAAATGAATGTTAGGCAAACGACGTCGCTTAGCGGGTGCAAGTGTCAGAAGAATTGCGTGCGTTGTTTCCCCTGGCCTTCATCAAATTGGACAAAAATTCGACCTACTGGATACCAATGTTGGTCTGCTTCGACCAATTCGTTATTTTTCATTCAAAATGTGTGAGCTTGTGCTGAGAGTTAGGCGCAGATTATACTTTTCACCACACAGCTGAACTTTGTTAATCTGAAGATATTCCACTGAATGGCCACTTTCTCCATTGTACCACTAAATGAGACCACTCCGACAAGATTTCACAAGGTACAAATGTGCTTTTACACTAAGGACACCAATTCATTTTGAATGTTACTTAAACACTCGTTGTCTTGATTGTTCAACAGTACTGATACTTGTTCCATTGAACATGAAGTTGATCCTTTGTGTTAAACGTAGGATCTTTAGATAAATCACATCTAACTAGTTCGTTTTTGATTCTGGCTGTTGTCTTCCATTATCTAATGTTTGGTTTGATGGAGTGAGGTCATTGAACTGATTATAATAGAAAATCCGTACTAGATTATATACTTTTTGACAGTATAAAAATTCGTAGTCTATGAAATTGATATGCTGAAAATAGTGAGCTCTAAATGCGGGCTAGCGAATTGCAGATGTTGTTTCCGCGGCGACGATTCTGCAATGGAACTCAAATAAAACTTCCTTAAAGAGCCTGTTCACGTTGCCCTCACTATCAACCAAAAGTATCCTCTGCCACAGCGCTATGTGTACACATACCGGCAACTTAGAATTATAATGGGCAAGGACGACATAGTAATCCCCCGAACAGACTCTTACTAATTTCAACAAAACGTTATTTGATGTAAAGAGGCAAATCTGAATGCGCTGTATGACGCTGGCGTACTGTACATAAATGAGACATCTAATGATGCGCTATCGTCATCCGAAAAGAGGCATTCTCTAGGGTGCAGTGCGGAAGAAAAAGACGCGAGCTTTGGAACAACAATTTTATTCGTCTGACTTTTGGGATTTGTGGCGGTCGAGGATGTGAGATCAACTTAAACCACGCACAATAAGTTCGTTTCTTCTTATGTCAGAAGTCATGGCGCCGTGAGGACTAGTTTATTCTATACACAGGGCAGGTTGCCGTATGTTGGCTATTTGCTTGCAACAGAAATAAGCGTCCGTTCACGGAGAGAGTGTCAGTCGCGGTGTGTATTTTGCGCGGGAGTGATAGACTGTGTCAGTAGATGGGGGTGACTTACTGAATGCTGGTCAGACGGATGAGGGAGGATTAAGGGGCGCATGCTCACGATGCCTCACGGGTATCAAGCCAGGGCGGTAAACGCGCCTGAGACGATGAAAGTTTGTGAGGTCAGATGAAAGTCACGCTAGTTGGACCGGAGGTGTCTCAGTTCTAGCCGGCGGGGGTGGCCGTACGTCAGCGGCCGTCGCGGCCGTTTTTGGGCAAAACGGAGTCGGAGAAAATGGGAGCTGAAGCGGCTGTTACGGATTCTTACTTCGACCCATCAACAGAGGTAGTCAATAATAAGGGTTCTGGGAGCAAGAGTGCAGTTTCCACGTCACCATATAATTCCCGCATTTATCTTGGGGGTTTGAAAGTGATGTAATGATTGCCTGTCATGCCGCAGTCGAAACTTGAATTGCGAAAACGTCGTCACTGTTTCGGATTCTTTCCTTGATAATTCTTTGGTAAATTTGACCCTCTATCACAGGAAATGTCGCTTGCCCGCGGCCTACTCGCTTGGCTTATTACTTTGCCAAGGCAAAGCCTCTGGCCAAAATAAACGAACGGAAATAATCCCACTTCTTTTCTCTACTAGGGGTCTAATCAACAGGACTCAAACAAACTGCGGTTCAAGGAATTATCGCTTCTTGTAGGAATTGTCGCTTTACAAAGTTTGAATTTGTAACCCGGTTTCGTCAAATGATTTTGAAGAGAGAACTAGCGTCAGTCCTCACTGCTGTTGCCTACTCGGCCATTTGCGTCCCAAGTGATATCTCAGTCTCTCTGCAAAATATATTGAACATTTAGTCTGCTGACAATTTCGACCTATAAATACTGCGCTCATTTCCCAATCACTTCAATCCGTCGCAGTGTCTTTTGATGGGTTTATTTAAAAATCCTAAAAGTCCGGCCAATAAACTTTCCGTTTCAGCAGGCAGATCATCTTCTGATGCCTTCGGTCCCAATATTCATTTAAATGTAAGTGTAAAGTGTGCACTAATAAACGTTTTATCCAAAAAAGCAATTTTTCTGACCAAGGACGAGTACTAAGTCAAAAACGCCTATCCTTATCCCGCTTTTACTTCCAGAACTGATCTCTAAGGCACAACGAAGTGAGAAAGTCCCGTAACCCGATCACTGAACGTTCTTCCATCGCTGTGCGCTATTTAGCCTAAATTTTTCCTGTTCCATGTGGTGCATTGTAACTGAAAAACCGATATATTTTGACAATCGAAAAGGAGCCGCCTGTCGAAACATTTTACTGAAATAGAAAATTGTCATTTTAGAGCGGAATAGGCCTAAGCGGGAAGGGTAGAGTAAGGGGTGATTGTTGAGATGGGCAAAGGACAAGCAAGAACTGGACCTTTTGAAAATATACGAGTCAAGGCGTTGGTAAGCAGAAGAACTCGCCGACTGCTTGTCTGTTGATCCTCAAGTGCGGTCGCGTTCGTCCGCATTACTTTCGTTGTTTCTAATCTCCCCATTAGGCTGTCATTATATTCACAGACTCCGAATTTTCCAGATATCTCGTATGTGTTTCCGTGGAGAGGAAATTCATTTAACCTTATTCTACCTCCCTTAAAAAGAAAATGCCATATGGAAATTCTTTAAAAGTTTTTTTGTTTTACTATACATGATCATCCAACACAGGGTTGTCTGAATCAATAAGAAAACTCACGACGATCTTCTCAAATGATTCCAACAGTGCGCATGATGTTTTGCGTTAGATCTCTGTGGGCCTATTTTTGTTCATCAACTTAGCTTAGAAGTAATCAACTCCCCCTCTCTTCGCATAATTATTTATTTATTTTGAGCCCTCGCGAACTGTTGACAGGGGGAACGTTTAAAATATTGAGATCATTGCTGTTCCTATAAATGCCTTCTGCATCGTGACGAATTTTCTTTTATCCTGTATTATGACTGCGAAATAGCAGTTTTCTTCGCGTAATAAAATATTTAGACCTTTGTCCTTCAATTACGCCCATTGTGCGCTTTACAACAGGGCGGCAGCATGGACGGTGAACTGAGCGCGAATTGGTCTATAGTAATAGTAGACTTGCACAGCATCTACGGAACTCTACTCTCCTCTCTAACCAGAGCCTGGTGTCATGAACGAGACAGAAAGACGCTGATGATTGGCGTGCCGATAACCCGCACTTAGGTGCACCAACACAATCCATTTCAGCAATATTCATAACTTCACATATGAACTAATAGCGCATGTCGCAATTTATTTGGAGATGAAAGCACACTGATGGCACAAAGATTTGCCCTACTGCTAGCACTAAGAAGGACAGTTATAGACGTATATAGCTGCTGTCATTTAGCAAATTATTGGATCTAACGAAAACAGATAGGAAAGTTTCAAGCGAACAACCTATTGGCCATTTTTAAGAAAAAAAGCGTGCAGATAAGATTATTTACCTGACTCAAAACATGCATGTTTCTATTAAGTGGTAGGATAACCTATCCTAATTAGTATTATAAACCGGTTTCCTTCATCTAAATCAAATGCAAACCTAAAGTTACGAGCAGATAACACGCCATTAGCGCCATATGAGAACTATTAATAACTAGATTAGATAACGACTTATGAACTCCTTTCGGTTCTTTGTGTTATAGACAGTTTAACGCAAAGATATCGTTTTTTAAATCGACAAATATATGAAAGTGGTCGCCAAGCCGTTGCAGAACGATAAGTCTACTTTTTGACTTCGAAATGGATTAGAATGCATCCTATTTTTTTAGGGACGTTTTCTGGTTCAGTTTTTGGTTGACAACTGGAGAGCTTTCTGGTGGGAACCATCCTACTAAGAGGCAAAGGAGGATTTTACATTAGATTTATGCGGATTGGTATATGCCACGTCGATGACTTTGGATTTTCCAGATTGTCTGCACATTTCCCTGGATGCCAAAGGAGCTAAGCGGCCTCTGCGGTTCCAACCTACCCTAATTTTCATAAATGCGTCTCGCTGTTTGTGGTTATTTAGCTGTCAAATAATGAAAAATATACTTATGATAAATGACTCACGCGGAGCACCATGAGTTGCAATCTGGCGTATTCGAAGTGAACTTCGCATAACCACGACATATTAGAATTGTCAATTGAGCACATAACATTGAAGATTGCATCGTCAGATATTCTTAGTAAACTGTTAGTTATCTTGGGGTAGGGTATTCGTACCCATGTCAGGTACTCCTCCAGGGCCTCTGCCAGCTCCAAATCCTGCACCTGAATGAGAAATTCTGTAAAAGCGAACACAGTGAGTAATGATTGAGCAAGGCGATACTTTGTGTATTGGTCAACGCAAGTTACCTATGGATATAAAACATAGTGACTGAAAAAAACTTTAAACTAGTGAGTTGTCTGGGCATAAAGTCAAACCTGAAGTGGATTCTTCGAATGTTTCCTTGTGGGCGTCTGATGGATCATAAAAAAGAAAGGGAGCATGTTACCCATCTTAAAATGTTCCCACCTGCAAAAGCGTAAACACAGTGAAAAACGACTTTTCTGCAACTCTAGATACACCAGTGTTTTTATATTGAAAATGTCGATAGACCCGGGTTATTATCTTGAGAAATTAGGAGGATTCCCCAGAACAAATGTATTGAATTCTTGACGTCTCAGGGAAAGTAGTCGACGCATACCTTTCGAAGCATGGAATGGACAAACAGAAACAAAAGTGCAGACGATTCGTGGCGATAGTCGAACATGAGTTGATTGCTTTCACTCTCTTTCGCTCTTTTAGCCTTTTGGTGGGTGTTGTCTAGATTTGACCTTGGCCACATGAAGGATGATTGCGCCTCAACAGAGGGTGATCGGTCATGTGACTCCTTTTTCCCCTATCGAGTCTTGTTCTTGCGGTTTCCTTAAGGTTTAAAAGACGACTTGCTCAGCTCTTTCTCTTTTTGGACAGCCATGCCTGATAATCCCAGGACGCCTGGTGAAGTAAGAGATAAAGTTAACGTCAACGGGATGTTTGCAGATCAGATTGGAAGACTATGAATACACCCCTCAGAACACCAGTGTCACGCTACGTTAAACTGGATAGGCTAACTAATTCTTCTAAGCATTGCTTTGGGTGGGATGTTAACTATGCCCCGGATTCTCTTTGGCTGTCTTGCTAAGGTTTATTTTTCATGGCTTGTAACTTATTTTCATTTTTCAGCGTAACTGATCTCCACATTCCTAATTGCGGTCACGTTTGCTTCTAAGTGCTGACTGTTTGCCGTGTGATCCTGAGATTGCCTTCCAACGGCCGAAGAGCTGACGTAATAACATCACCATGACCGTCCTTTCTGGATTTCAGAAAACACAAGAAAGAAGGAGGGACGTAGATATGTGCCTTTGGTAACCCAAAAATAAAGATCTGCATTTCTGTATGAGTGCTTCGTCCATTCACTACTTGCACAACGCTAAGTGCACAACATCGAACAGTAGATGAGCCACCAGGCCAAGCGGTTACTTTGGAGACTCAAATGTACTTCTTCACGACGACTTTACAATAACCGAGACAAATATCAAGTCCTTCTGGCATACACCAAATAGCCAAGCCTTCGAAGGACATAAACTGTCGGTCGACTCAGAGCAAATCATTTGATCTTCAGCTCTCTCTCCTGTGTTTACGGTACTAAAGGAGGTTAACTCCTTGAATTTTCTAGTGAGCTTATCTCCTGTCTCTTATAATCACCCTTAAATCCGCGGCTTTGCCAAATCGAATGGCAAAATCCGTCCGTGATATTTTCATACATTTTAAATATAACGTACAAAATTTAGGAGTTTTAGCTTCTCTACCTGCATTTCCTTGGATGATGCATCAAGATATACGAGATGCTTCTTATAGGTGATTTCAGGACAACGCACACAAGCAGCAATTGCGGTTTCAAAAAAATGATTATGTGAGCTGTGTCAGGACGTGTCGAACGATTTGGCGAATCTCTGGCTGATTAGGCAGTAGTTGTTGAACCAGGTCCTCAGAGTAAAGATCGTGACACATTTTTATAGTTGCATTTAAAAGCGTTATCTAAATGTGCACCTGATTTTAAACTCGAAGTCAAAATAAGAGCAGGACAGTCATCGGAGTACGGATGAAGAAATAGAAGAATTTCGCTTTGGATCCATTCTAATGCGTGCCATGCATATTACTTTGACTTAAACGACAATTCTGAAAGTGCCAGCAGGATTATAGAGAGAAAAAAAGTTTAAGTAACCAGCAGTTTTCTCTTAGTTCGACCTCGGATGCAAAAACCCCTGCCAAACTTCAGAATAGCATGGAAGGGATACATACCACGCCAATGTACGGTCTGCGTTTGCGCGCTGCCGGCAGTTTTGCAAACAAGTACCGACTTTTCAGTGTTTTCGATCCGCTGGAAATTCAGTGTGTAGACAAACACATCGCCATACACTTCGACATCTAAATGCAATAAAGCTCACGTAACTACTTCGGACGAGAGCTTATTGCAGGTCCAGAAAACAGTTATTATTTAGTTTTCGCAAATTGTAAAACAATTCTGTTAAACGAACTAAAAAGACTCTTACGACATTTTCCCATCTCAGATGTTGTCGTCAGTTCTGAGCACAACGGCCTGCCGTCCGCGTTGCAACTGAAGCTCTAAGAAGGAATCAGTTGTTGGGAACAAAAGGAGGCTTATTGTAGATCTGAGTAGGCCATTTTAATAAACGTCTTTCATAATGTCATTACCGTCGAGGTCAATGTTACTGGAAATCCACTGGAGTGTAGCCCCTCTTAATCTGTGTTTTTGCTTTCTACTGCGAATGAACCAGGTTCTGTTAGGCAATAGTCTGTCTACATACAGTCGCCTCGACTAGGTGCTAGTAAGCAGACGGTCGCGTCGCATTCGCAGGTAACCAGTTGTTCCGCATATGTGGTCTAAGATGTGTGTGCAAAGCTTAACATCGTGTTTATTGTCAATAAAGACAGCTTTCAAATAAAAAAGTCCGGTAAATGTGATTACACGGCCGCACTTGATGGACGCATAATGCTATCGTTCGGATTAGGCTTAAGGTTAGAGTAAAGAGCTGGGGTAAGATTTGGGTGTTAGGGCTGGGGGACTAGAATTAGGCATTAGGTTTAGTGGTTAGAATTATGGGTTAAGGTTAGGATATGTGGCTAGGGCCAGGGGTTAGAGCAACTATTTTTTAACCACTCGAAGTACAATCGTGTATTCTCAATTGCCTTTCTCTTTGACAAAATATCTTGAGTTCGTTGTCTGTGCATTACCCGGCCCTACAAGTTAAAACTATTATCATTGGTAACTGTTCGTTTACCTCAGGTATGATTGCATGACCGAATCTTATCAATATTCCCTAGAGCGAAATAAGTGGTCATTTTCATGGTACAGGGTAATGGTCGTCAAATTTTTATCCCAAATGGAGGAGGATGCGCGGAGCTTGTACAACCGTCCGGTTTTTCTCTAATTTTTCAAACGTTTACTGAGTCTTGTGCGTGCATCATTCCAGGGGATTTCCTTTTCTATTGTTTTAAAGGTCTCAGTCATACCAATCTGTATGTCAAGATATTGCACACGATTTGGGCACCTGCTCGACCAGATGAGTTAAAATATCTACTGTCGAGTTCGAATTTACAACTGTACATCTGGCTTGAACAGAGGATCTCTTCCAGACGATAGTCATGATTTAATTCCCATGTCTCATTTTAAGGCCATAAGAAAACCATTTTTCGCTCCTTCAATCATGAAATCGAGAATGGTTATAAACGTATTTTTTTACATTGTGCACCGTTTAGCTTACAGAATGTCCTCGTGGGCCCCAACTTCTAACCATCCATTGGAGTTTCACCATATTTCGACGCGAAATTACGCTTCTGTCGTGCCCGACAAAAGCGTCCAAACCTAGCAATAAGCAGAGGTAATTAGTTTTCTGAGCAGAGCTTTTTGAGAAAATTCAGGTAAACAGTTTGGACAAAAACTGACTAAACAACTCAGACATCAGGGGCTTTAAACTGTACCTGGCCAGAAATGTCGATAAGTGACAAGGTCGAATCTCTTCTCATCATCATACTGACAAGTGAAAAAAACAACGTTCTTTTCTCCACGCTCTGCTTCGAACCTAAGAACTGAATTGTTTCCATGCTCCTCTAAAACTAAATATCAGGGGGCAGAATTTGCAGAAATTTAAGATCACTGATAATGCTCAGAACATGTTGCTTGCACAATTATCATGCAGTAACTCCAGCCGTATAAATTAAATTATGTTTTCCAACATACCACAAGGTGACGAAAGCCCGCAAATGTGTGCCTCATTTGAAAAGCATTTAATCTGAAATTAAAGCTCATCCATTCAGGTTGTTCTAAACCGTTTGTTGACTGTACTATGCATTCTACATAAAACCACTCCCTAAATTCTGCACATAAAAAGTGCAGTTAAATGTGGAGAGATAAAAATTTCATTAAAAATACAACGCGTTGACTTTAAGGAGTACACCATAAACGGTAAAGTCACCTGAGGCCTGACATCCGTATTTGGAAAGTAGCGGAAGCAATAATACCTAAGAACATCCAACCACACTTGAATATCCATTAGCTTTTACGTCCAACACTTTGGACAGCAATCTGCAAAAACGTTCCTCAACTTCCGCTATTCAAACTATGTTTCAAAACCTCTATATAATCCCAATCTTATTCAGTGAATTTTGATATGGCGTATATAAAATAATTGCACATTGCACTGTTTTTATCGAATCCGTGTAACGTTACTTAAATACGAATAATGCAACCACTTTCTACTTGACGAATACCAAATTTTTCATTTGTAAAATAACTTCGGCGTGTCGCGGAAGTACCCAGTGTTTGAAATCGCTCAAAAAGACAAGATTAGAGCGCTTAAATAGCAATTTATCAAGCTGACTTACATTGGTCGCATTAATCTGAAAAGGTGTTTCTCGAAATCTCCATACAATTTCTATGTTGCTTTCATTAGTGCAACTTTTTGAAGCGCTCGTATTGTCGACTGTAAATATCCCTAAAAAACAAATTCTTACGATTTGTTAAGTCGTTTGTAAAACGCGAGTGGCATTCGACTGTAATAATTCGGCCGTCGAATGACTGTTATCATATTAAATATAAATGAAAGAGCACTGCTCCTGACGCACGGTCCTCAAGCAAAGCGTACGACAGGCGCTCAATTGAAATCCAGTAAGTTACGTCCGCTTCAAGTGAACCTCTGGCTCCAATTAAAATTTTATTGACATTTTCGATCTCTTGCAGAAAAATTGTTATTCGCGAAAATCCTGCCACTAAAAGAACAGAAAGTAGGCGGTCCAACCAAAAAAAGCTAAGAAACACCGAAACAAGATGAGAATGATAAATTTAAATAGAGATTAAACCTTGGGGATAAAGAATGCAATCTTAGTACATTATTATGCAATTACAAAGTTGGTGTTTGTCTGCTTACAAGCATCTCTGATAAGGTTTTATTCTAACAGCATAAGAAAGTAACTGCCGCTGAATTTCCTATACAAAGACATTAAGTGGCTCCCATTTGTTAGGTTTTGATATAAAAACCTCTAAGTAGTAATATCAAAGGAAAGCACTTCCAATATTTGGAGTTGGTTTATAAATGGCAAAAGTCCATAAACAACAGATGGTCGCTTACAACTTTCGACATTGCATTTGAAAACTTCGTTTGAACGAGCGGCCTTGCAAACCCCTATGTCAGCAAGCACGACAAACACTTTCTCGTCCAAGAGCACGTACTTAAGTAAATAAAAACAAGTATATTATTAAAAATAAAAATTTCCTTTTGTCCGGAATAGAAAAAGTTGCTTCCTATCGAAGCTCACCATTGGCGCACGTGGAAGAAAAGTCACAAAGATGAACGGACCCGTTTGTTGGGTAAAGATGGGACGCCGACTGCCGCAGTCTTCGCGATCTGTTTGAGTGATATGTTAAAATCGAAAGTCTATGAGTATAATAAATTTCTGTCAACATTACGCTATATAAAACGCAACGAACTAATCATGGTTGCTGTGCAAGCAGTGGACGATAGACCAAAAAATACGTTTTATTTATTATTCGAAATCTCTCCTTTTGCTAATT
>CACRXP010000033.1:1990423-2000632 GCA_902702965.1 Spirometra erinaceieuropaei | reverse complement strand
GAACGAGCAAAAGAATGTATAGTTATGTGCATATTTTCTATGAAATAAACGTAAATCTATAAGGTCATCGAAAATGAATTGGAAAAATACATGCATATTAAGTGGTCATTTTTCCGAGTTCGGTTTCCACAGGTCAAAAAAAAAGCATTATAGAGCTGACATCCCATATGATAGTGAATATTAAAAAATCGCCTAAGTAATCCTTTCTAATCGGAGACGCATTTCAGGATTTTGGCCAGCATTTCATGAGGTCGGTCACTGACTGTAGAAGGGTTGGTGTTGGCGACAGCGAAACATCACTGTGTTCCAATCACAAAATACATGTAAACGCGTGGTGGATATGTTATGATTCATAATGAATCGCGTATTCTTAAAGCATTTGCTGGCACCCTTTCGGCTGTCAACACGTGTGAAGTGGTATGAAAAAATTAAATGCGGAGCCCGACATCCGATCTATATTAACGTCCCTGCCCTTTATAGTACCCTATAAGAAGAAAGCATTCAAAACCAAATATTTAAGTTCCTATAAAGTTTGTTGAACGTTATAGTGCAGTGCTTCTACACAACAGACTACACATTACGTTTCAAATAATTGCACATGGGTTGGTCCTTGCCAAATTCCCACTAGTGTCAGCCTGCAAAATCTGATTTTTGCATAATGGTCGGGATTCATGTGGGTGGGCTTTTATTAATATATTCATATTTTGGCATAGACTTACGGTGACGGTAAACATCGTAATGCGTTTTATTCTTCTCTACTGTAATTTGTTCAATAAACGACACCTCTGGAAGATTGATATCAAGGAGACATCCTTCCGTTGCTGTAAATGAAATTATTTCGTTGATAAACTATAGTGCACAACGTACGCAATTTGTATACCTTTTAAAGATATTTTTCAAATAAATTTGAATTTTATGAGTAAGTCTTGCACTCAAGCATGTTCAAATAAGGAAACTTAATTTAGGAACTCATTATATAGCTTACAACATCCGGTTGGACATGGAAATGTGAAATGCACCGTGGAATTTAAATAGCATGTCCCATTAACGGCTAGGTAGTCGTCCGAGTCAATGGCGAAGAAGACTTCCTAGTTTAAAAAATACACCACAGGAAATGCATTGAACGTTTAGGTTTCATACTTAAATGTTGTAACATTAATAAACTTGCATAACAAGATTGGCCTACCGCATTTTCATTAGGAATCGGCACTTGTAAGTTGTATGCACCCTCTGATTGAGGAATGAGATAATATGCGAACGATTTCTGAGCTATCAATAAGAAAGGAATTTGCGAACAATTATCTAGAAGGCAGCACACTTTGTCAACCATTATGTATAGAAATCAAACTATTGTACGCATTGTTTAGAAATTCATGGTTTATGTATCAGGCCACCATTAAACAAATATTCGAGAAGTATTAGTGGCTAAATGTTACCTTTATAAAAGTATGCTACAATAGGATTTACTAAACAGCACTTGCCTTCGATAACTGAAACTAAACACCCAGCAAGACAAACAATTTTTAGTAAACGATGCAGAGACGAATTCATATGGAGTCACAAGCTCTAATAAACTCTCCGTTACTTATATACGTCTATGTACATTTTACAAACGTAACCTAGACAAGGTCAGACATGGTACGTAGCTAATGCCAGTATGCTGATCGTTGGCATGAGATGTTAAACAGCTACAATTGATTTATCCTATATGAGGACATCAGCATTGATGCGACTTTGTTGTAAGGCTTAGCACAA
This sequence comes from Spirometra erinaceieuropaei, assembly GCA_902702965.1. Lineage (NCBI taxonomy): Eukaryota > Metazoa > Platyhelminthes > Cestoda > Diphyllobothriidea > Diphyllobothriidae > Spirometra > Spirometra erinaceieuropaei. Next base: position 1,998,877 of record CACRXP010000033.1, on the reverse strand, counting down.
GATACGCGTCTCAGTAGGAAGAGAATCAAATCATGAGAAAAACTGCACGTATAACACGCCGCCAGTGCGCATATATTTTCCTGATCCCGCCCCATCCTTTCTGTCTGCAAAACATAGAGACAGGTCTAATTTAGAAATTTAGAAGCATCAATTAGGTAAAATCCTTCGCAGAACACATTGCAAAGCGGTAATAAAGAGTTACCTCAAGGGTTTTATTTTCCCTCACGTTTTTTTATCCTGTGTTTTACAACAACATCACACTGTAGGAAACGATTTACATTAGTTTGGAAATCGGTCAGCAAATTCAGCCGTGAATTAATATTAAAAAGTTGCACAGAAATTTGAATTCAATTTTTAGAACAAACTGAGCTACAAATTGAGGGAAACTTACGGTAATCACTAAGTCCTGATCATGATAATGCTAAATACCGCACTGCAATCATTGATATGCTTGCATAGCAACGGGGAATGTCAACATCACTTGCTGGTTAAACGTTTCATAATCTTAAAAATAAAACCTTAATATGTATTGCTAATATAATTTCAATTGGCCGTCCTACTGTGAGCGTGTTGTCGTGGTTAGCTTTGCAGAATATGCTTAGTTACCTTACGTCTATTCTTAAGACCGAAATATCATACTGATAGGATCTGTTTATCGATTTTGTGCTATACCCACGTTTGTAATCTCACAGGAACCATTCCATATGGACCGGCCTTCCTATTTGACGTTGAATGTGCTGTCGATGCAGTGTCCTGTGGCCCATGGAGGACGTGTTTGCCTCTCACGCTGACAATGGGTTTAAGACTAAATCCTGGGCGGCAGAGAAATAAATTCCTCCTTCACTTCGATCGACTATCCTCCACATTTATCACTGACCCTATTCTGATAAATACTCCGTTTGTTGTAGAGATTATAAAAAATGAAGCCTTCTGCGGTTCATTAGTGTCAGTAGCACATTAAATTATCATGATTCGAAGGCATATTAAATCGGACGCAACAATGGGTGATATAGCTTCTACGGAGTAAGTTTATACCTAGGTACAAGGAATTTGAGCATGTTCATGCCTGAATTACGTCAAAGGCTGGTAAGACATTTAGCGGCAATTTGGGTTTGTGTTAATAGGCCATCTTCTCAGAAAAGAATTTCAAAATAAGTCTATCTTTAGATAATTATATTTTTTAAGATATTTTGTTAATATAATTCATTTTTTTGCTTAAAGTATTAAGCAAAATTTTGGATGTGTTTTCTTTTCCAATGATTACTTATTTGTCTTGGAATATGCATTATCATTTATCGAACTCTTAAGATGTTTCAATCATGATGGGGTCCTGAACTTTAGAAGAACTTCAAGTCGGCTGCCTAAAGAAAACTATACTATGGAACAATGACTGCTTACTGTGTATGCAGTTTTCCATTAATTTTAAATTTTCCCATATATTCAAATATATTACACATAAATAATCTATAAAATATGCTTTTTATGTCCATTTCATAGAGAGGAATCGCATATTTTTAATACTGTACTTAAAGAGCGAGCATTAGCCGGTTTTCAAATAGTTTGCAAAAATGAGATTTTTTCAGGATCCCAAGATGCTTATGTATAGAGCATTTATTGTATCCACGGCAGCTTACAGATTATTCAATCTGGTCCACACGTACTGCGCAATTTGGCCGCGTACAATATACAGTCTTTTGGGCAGCTTAAAGGAATACGTAACATCCCTTTAGGGTAAGTTTACAGAACGTAGTTTATAAGCCACCATTTCAACCGCAATGGGAAGATGAGACAAAAATTACTTGAAAGTTTAAAAAGTTTTAAACCAGAAATGTACCCTCTTTTCTATCATTAAGTAAACATTTGGACAAACTCAAACGTTGATAACGAATGAGCGTAGCAAAAAATATTTCTGTGCATTATTTTCGTGTGTTATATTTAGAAATACAGTAGGTCTGTTAAATTACATAAGGTTAATCGAAAATATAAAGAATGTTATCGTTTTGAAAAGATTTCTTACGTCGGATTGTTAAATCAATCGTCGGGTAGTATAATTATATAAACATTCAGTTGCCGCGAGATTCCAGAATTCGAACGGACTTCTTTTCGACTGTCTGCATAATCCACACTCCGTAAAACATGACAGCATATGTAATATGGACTGATCTCGTGGATTCTCAATGCTCTTAATAATTCAGTAAAATTTCATGGAAAACATGCATAAAATATTAATTTATTTGTCTATTTAATAGACAATTGACTCTTATTTCAATTTTTATACTTTCAAATTGGTATAAATAGGTTTTGGAGAAGGTGCCAATTATGAGATTTTTAAAACTGTAAAATGCTTGTTCATAAATCATCGTATCAATGCACTTGCTTATGTGGCTTGTAATATTTACAATATGGCTCTAATCCACTCATAAATTTCATTACTCCATATAGTTTTTCCTTTGTACCGTGAAGAAATTCACGGTTTTCCATACGCGGATACTATATGACTATTAGTTTGGGAACGAAAGTTTGGATTCAAAATTATTCGGGAATCGGAAAGTTTTCGAAAATCGAATTTAGCGCGTTTGTGAGTAAAAAATGAGTTAAAAACGTAATTTCCTAAGGAATTAGTAAACAATGAATATTTTCGTATATGTTGTTTACAAACTATTATTGAATTACTGAAGGCATCCAAAATAAAGATGGAAAACTACATGCCACTTGAGTAGTCATTTTTTATCAAGTGTACTTTTTACATGAAACGAAAAGTAATCCTTTTGAGATCTTGCGTCTTCTGGCAATTAAATTATTGTAGAATTATGCTGCAAGATTGTCAATTCTACAATCCTTTTTATAGAATATTTTTGAAACAAAAACTCATTTCAAAATTTCGATTGCTATTTTGTGAGCTATCGCACCTATGGTAAACGAACATCAAAAATCTGTGAGGAAAGTTTGTAATACTTAAGTTGTTAATTTTCGCAGAATCTGATCTTTGCAGATTGTCGAAAAAATACCCTCTCAAAAATCTGGATTTTGACTTGGATGAAATGTCCTAGGATTTTGTTGCAGGATAAATAATAGTGCCACACACTTTAGTGATTTTTTTCCACTCAAAAACATTATTCTGAATTTCAGTCAACATTTCAAAAGCTAGCACACCTACTATATGTCGGCCAACACCATTTATCTTGTCTTTATTTTACCGAACAGTACAATTCTTCTCAATTATAATGCTTTTCAGGCATCAAAATGTTTGTAGTACGCCATAAAATCGTTTTACATATTACTTTCTGATAAAAACTGAGGCCTTTCAATTTCACTTTGAATTTGCTCGACAGTTTCATAAGTTCTTTTATTGGCTACTCTAAGCAAAGCAAATAATTGTGTACTTAATCAAGCTTCTGGTTTTCGCGACCTATGATGGACGTAATTATTGATTTCTGGTGATCAATTTCTCCTTTAATACTGTAAACGTTGACCTCGCGGTTTTGACAATGACCAAGTTATTTTGTTTCGGTCACAGGCTTCCAAAATTATAACCATTTAAAAAATCGAAAAATAATGGAAAATGAAGACTGAGCGCAAGAGCTTAAATGCAAACAATTATTTTGTAATCTGGAGAGGATGACGACAAGAGAATTGGAGAAAATGACAAGAAAGTGTAATGAAGTCGCACTAATCAGTATTTTTTTCGTGTGTGATTTGTCTTTTGGTACTTGTAGCGGCCACGAAAACACACGGCCTAATCTCGTTTTACAGACCAGCAAATGTTTTGGTTTCGGTTTTAGGGCACCCTTGCTAGTTAACCCGTTAAAAAACTGTCCATCACCCTAGCCTGGCTGGGGTTAGTGTTCCAGTAGTCTGTACTAATGTTTGTAAATAAGTCATGTTGAATTGTGTGGCGAAATATTTGCGAATAACAAACTGAATTTGAGAGTTAGCTTACGTCAAATCGAGTGTTTTAAAATGCAAGCCAACGAGACGCGACTATATTGAATAGAAGAAACAAACGGGACCTTTTACCGCCAAACGTATCAATGAAACATAGCGCTTGTCGTAATGCTTTCAGCATCAAAACATATTGTTCCATATTTACAATTTCAAAGTACCATAACAGCTTTCCGTAGTGTATAAGTTCAATCCAGACAGACAAATGCGAATAATTTCGGAAAACGAAGCAAGAAAATTATGAAATGCTCGGACACATCCTTGGACACAGTAGGAGATACGGTTGGTCCATGCACAAGGAGCTGGAGTATTTATAGGATGCAATGGCCATGCTACCTATAGACCGCCTGCAGGGCACAGGCAAACACTGATCCCAACGTCAGGGTCGGTGGCTCAGATGACCCAGTACTTATCGAACCGGCATTAAAAACCGTAATAAATTCGCAGCAATTAACGACGCGAATTAAGGTCATCCTGTAGTCATAAAACAAAGGGCAAAAATCTCCGATGAAGTGTACAAACGGTGAATTTTTACAGATATGCTGTAAACGGGAAACCAATACTCAGATACGCCCATTAAATGATTGTTTCCAGTAGGATTTCTCACCCGCCGAACAGGAGAAATGAAGGCAACTCAAGGCCGAATTCCTCAAATGAATCGATTTCAGTCAGAAAACATTGAGAATATTGTATGGGAAAGTCGTAGATGTTTACGTTCATTTTTCTGGGGACAGCCAATAACACTGAGTATAGTGAACAATCAACTTATTAAAAAAAGACTCCTATCGGGAAAACCGATTAGAGAAAATGACGGTTAACACCCTGACCTCCACTTAAATCAACCAGCAATAGACTTGAGAGGGGATGATGGAGCTGAAAACCCACACGATGTATCTAGCAACTTCGACCCAAAATCGCTTGGAAATATGTCCGGACTAGCTTCACTTTCTTTATGCAAATGCTTAAGCTTTGTTCCAGATTGTAGGTTAGCTGAAAGTATGGATATCAGATACGCAGCTGGACGTCATTTCCGTGACATAGACTTGGTTACAGGCTGAAGTCTTGGATGTCGAAATTGTACCAGATGAATAGCGACTTTTTCGCCGAGACAGACTGCATACAAAAGAGGGGAACCAGCGATCTACGTCAATAGAGGAATCATCGCGTCAGAACACAAAATGGATGGCTCTCGTGACTGCGAAACAATGTGAGTCAATTTAAGGACGCGTGGCATTCCTAATATTAATTGTCTGATAGCATACAGAAATAAGGTTGAAGAGACGATATTTGGATTAATTAAAGTGGTGACGCAATACTAAGAGGCACTGATGACCAGAGACTTCAGCGCACCGATGCTGGACATAAACGATTTATTTGTAAATGGTTGGCGAAATTCGTTTGGTTTCATGCTTTTGAATGTTACGTTTTCAACCAGAATCAGAGAGGTCCAAAGGGCAAATTGTATGGATATCGCCCTTAAAAAAGACCCAATTAGTACGGATGATGTTTTTTCCTTTGCGTCGCTCGGTAACAGTTAACTTGTTATGCCGTTTTGGGAATACCCCCTATTCAACCACTAACTGAATACGGCTGAGCCTCGGCTAAATTCCTAGCGAGGAAATGTTGCTGCCATAAAAAGTGAATTACAGGTAGTAAACTGGCATGACGTTCTTACCGGACATCCAAATGTTGATTGGAACACTCTTAAAGGAGTTCTGACCGACATTATGCAGCAAAAATGGCAGACAAAGGGAGTCCAAAAACTAACTGCCCTGCCTCGCTAACGCGAGATATAAAAAGGAGGTAAGTCGGAAGAATAGACTTTTAGGAAAGTAAACAACAACAAAACTTTCGCATTATATACAGTTATGTCAAAAGCAAAACGAGATAGGATTGAATATTCGCAGATCGCGGAGGGACTGTGAAATGAGAGTTATGAAACGGGCTGTTAATAAGGCAAAAGTACTCTTCAGCTACAGCAATAGCATACTTTGGGACAAAGAGGCGGTTTCAATGTTGAAAGGAGAAAACAATGAAGATATTATCGAAAATGACACTTTTTTCAAGATATTTTAGGCAGTTTTCCATGTCCCTTTTCACCGTTGAGACGGACTTTGACGAGGCAAGTTATGATTTCAAAGGATTTGCAGTAAAAAGGAATGATAAAGTTACTGCTTTTGGTAATTCAAAATTATTATTATTCATTTTCCTTTTTGAATTGAAAATGCGCTAAATAATGGATGTGTACAGTTAAGGGAGTTCAGAAATTGGTTAAGGAGAATGACTTGCAAAAGCGATGCTCCATAAATATTTTGAATACACCATGTGAACCATACTCCCAGACAGAAATGGATGGAGGTCGTAGAAGTAGAGGTATACAATACGAATGGACTTTATTGGTCATATAAATACAGATACTTCAAACTTCTCAGCTCTCCGCATTCATGCCAGCCGTCCATATGTGATTCAAAACTTACTTGTTCAGTCACCTACGAGTCCTAATTTCTGACGATTCGTTCACCTGTGACTAATGCAAAGGCGAACTTAAAAACGTTGTCGGATTAACAAAGTGGATAGTTAGGACGAGGGTAATTAACAGCACATTTTCGAGCAGGAGAAGTGGTAAACATTCACAATGGTCACTCGAAATGTCGCCGCTCAACCCCCAGTGTAGACGTGGTCCCAATTCACACAACAAAGGAGAACTTGTCTAAGTTAAGAGCTTCACAAAATCGTCATAGGCAATTCAGTCAGCTCTGTTACGCATTCAGTATCCGACAAAATACCGCCGTAAATTGAAATCGAGTAAAAGAAACAAAGGCTGTATCGCCAGAGAGGCGTCTTTTTTCGGCGCACGTTACTTTATGAACTTCTAAATTTTGTCACCCGGCATCGTCAAGAGCCACGGGTCGCTTAAAAAGAAATGACGTCTTAAATGACTGTCTTGGTCCTTTAAACTCAGAGAATCGTCTTCCTATTAAACTCACACCGAAATCGTGTGCTTTTTATGGGAGCAACGAAGATGTGAGCCTAGGTTAGCGCTGCACAATTTATTTGATAGAAAGCTTAAATCATTGCAGTAGACTCATCTTAGCAGCAATTGTCATATTTACTTTGAAAATTACTCATTAAGTCTAACTCCGAGACACGCTTTTTGTTAGCTTGCACAACTGAGCTGATAGTAGCGTTCGTCTTTTCAGTTCATGAGTGTCATTCATCCATTTTATCAAAACACTGTAGGCCGGAGGCAACCATCAGGCGTCAGTTGATGAAACCAAAAGACCCACTGGCACGGCAAGAAACGTCTGGAGTCGTTTATCGGATCTGGTGCAGTTGCGGACAAAGCAACTACGTCGGAGAAACCGGAAGACAGCTCCGAACGCGAATGGCCGAACACGCTGCAGCAGTGCGGAGAAATGACGCCAGCTCTCAAGTTGCGGCTCATTCGACGGGTTCCGGCCACACATTCAAATTTGACGAGGCCGAAATTCTCGCAAGAGGTGACAACCGCGTGAGCCGGGAGCTCCTTGAGTCATGGTTTACTGGGCCCCAGTCTATTAACAAGTGCAATGATCTCTTCATTTAATACAGCGTGCTGAGACTTCGTCTGGGCGGAGTAATTAGTCACGCGGGGAGCGCACTGGTGAACACTCTTCTCAACACCCGGGTCAACGCGTCAGATGGTCAAACAATCATCACACCAACATCCAACGCACGTGATGACATTGCAGCAATTAACGACGCGAATATCGGCCATCACGCCACGGGAAACGAACCCTGATGAAGAAGAGGGAGCCGTGAATATTCATAGGTATGCGGTAGCATGGCTACTGCATCCTATAAATACTGCAGCCTGATGTGCATGAGCCACCCTTATCTGCTGCTGTCTCTGATGATGGATTCGAGCAGGAATCCGAAACGTCAGGCTATTAAAGCTCTTGTCCCCGCGGTTGTGTCTTCTTCTTCAAGACTGTAGGTGTATCCCCATGTATTTAATGACGCAGTAACGCACGGAATATTTTTTCGTCCATGTTTGGGGCGTCCACCAAATGCATAGTACGGTAGACTTAGCCATGACAGATATTTGCTTTACTGATGAACTCTATCCTGCCATCCCGGACGACCATTTTTTTTCTGAAACTGCTGACATGAGTCAAATGTCCATGCAGCACGACTACGCCGGAACACAACGTTCCATAAAAACTCGCTTTAAGGTCATACATACATACAGCACAAAATGTTGCATCATTTCTTAACACTTAATTTGCAGTCCTCAACAATTCCGAATTTGATCATACTCCCCCTTCTATTTACCTTCTGATAGAGTTTCTGCTACTACCGATTATGCTTCATCGGGAGTGAGATTTAAGCTAACTGCTGATGTCACAAGTGAAAACGCGCATTAAGTAACTTAGCATCCTGAATTTTTCTTCTGTGGAGCATAATCTGTCGGCCGCCTAGGGGGAATGCGTGGCCGCATCAACATGAGTGCATGTCTGACTGCGTGATGGT
>CACRXP010000033.1:1967086-1981627 GCA_902702965.1 Spirometra erinaceieuropaei | reverse complement strand
CATGATGACAAGTAAAGCGGGTAACAAGCCAGATGGCGCAACGCGCATGATGCAGTCAAAGTGGGTGTGCGCAGCTGTGGTGAATTGCGGCCGAGAAAGGGCGTACTAAAGTGGCTGCTACGTAATACTTGCCTTAATTAATAGCATACTAGCGCTGCTTAGCATAATCATTCAAACGCTGAATATAATTTGGGCACCAACGGTGTGGGGCTGATCAAAGTTGACCGTACGTACTTCGGACGTGGGAAACACTAAAACGTCTACCACTATATGAATCCGTTCAGCAGAGGAGATACCTGCCGTAACACACTATTTTGAGTATGTTGTTGTCTTTTACACTTTCATACATTTGATCTCCATGTCGCGGTCTTGCCCGAGGTACCACTTGCCTGACCTGTGAGATAGGGGTTGCAGTCAAGATTGTGTGTCTATTCGCGGTAATAACTGAACCTTCGATGGTGGAAAACTACAAAGCACAGCAAAGCTAACGGACAGCACTGAGTTCTGACCACCAGAGATTCTTAGTGATAACTGTGTCAGTAAGGCCATAAACTGCTCACTCTATGGAAACATTACATCGTCATTGGTGCACGGTACGTGCCATGATGTAAACGAGCTTGAAGATTTAATGACATTTATTTAGCTGAAACTTGATGGTTGAAGGAGATAAGAAATTTTTTTATTCAAAAATGAAAGCGCCAAAGCCAAAAAGGGCAAAATAATATCCTCTCAAGGAGGTGGATGGCGACGAAGTAAGTGCGGACATTAGTACCGAAAACGGCAGGGTAAGTGTAAGAAAGCATCCGATAAAGACACCCGATTTCTTTGCAAAACGACTTAACAATGACGCAACATATTTTCCTATCGTAGGTAAAAACGTCATAGTAGCTGTGTTGCCTGCATATATGAATGTTATTGATGAAGGTTCTCTTTTACTAAGAAGTAACATAACTAGGTTGCTGGATTTACTGTTGGTTTTGCGTTCTTTTCGCTTTACTAGACTACTTTCCGGTAAAAATACTGAAACACCGAAAACTTGTCTCGGAATTAAAATTGCTGCTAGATGGTCGCAACTATAACCTCAATATCATCAATCAGATGATGGTTTAGAACGGTGTGGCGTTTCAGTCAAATCAGCCAGTATTATTACGGATGACGGCAATTATTCATTTGCCGCACACATCAGTATGAAACCAGTCGTTTCAAGTTATGTGATGACTGAGACAACGTCATGTAATGTTCTGGTTGAAAATTCATGGTTCCTGAAGCATACTCAGAAACGGAAAAAATCCGCAAAAGTGACGCCCACGGTGACGCAGTAAGACAGAGATTCACACATGGTCCTCTCGTCGCGTTCCTTCCTGTAAAGGGTCAGAAACCGTATTGCATATTTATGGAAGAGGTCAGTACATAAGTAAGCAACAAAGACAACCATGATGCTCCCACCAAATGAGGTCAAGTAAAAACCTTTGCGTTGTGTTCAATTCAATAATTCAGTGTATATGAGGGATGTAGACAGAGCCTTGGAAAACCCAATTTACAGAAAAACGTATGAAAAGCATGCATACACTTACATAACAGTTACGCCAGCCACTGATTTCGAGCAAACGTTTGACCATCAGTCATAAATTTATAAAGTCTTTGTTGAATGTCTCAACGATTTCTGCCAAGACAGCGGAGATCTGCAATTTGTTCCATTCTTCAACCAGCCGCTGTGAAAAGAATTTGGCCTGTACCTCAAACTTGGCATATTTTATCTTTGATATGTATTGGTGGCCCCGAGGATTGGTCGGTCCCGTCAAGTCGAAGAAATCGCCAAATTGGAGAGCACGGTCTAGCCTTCGGACGATCCTAAATGCCATTGTCGTATCCGCTTTGTATTGTCTGTAAGAGAGAGGACACTTTGTTAGGTTTTGCGGGCGCCTTTCATTAGATAAGCAACTTAATCCTCCCCAATCAGTTCGGTTGCTATCCGTTGTGCGTTCTCCAACACGGTAAAACCTTTCCTGAATATGATATTTCAAAATTGATCGAAAGAATGTTCCAAATACTCGGCCGAAGCGCTTTTCGTCAAAATTGAGGAGGGAACTTTTAATCGAGCCTGTGATACCCATTGTCTTCTTTGCTACCTTTGCGCAGTGAGACGATGGTTTGAGAGCTGACGTCATCCACACACCGAGGTCTCTTAGCGCGTTGCCTGATTCGAGTTGGTTATCTCTGAATACCTTGTGAGGTTCAAATCTCAATGACCTCCTGTTGTTGGTTCGCAACCGGATAATTTGGCATTTATTAAGGTAGAAGGAAGGAGACCACTCATCGCACCATTGTCGCCAGCAATTAAAATTGTTTCATAACTGTAGAGAGTTTTCCGGCTTCTCAATTTATTTCAACAATTTGTGATCATCGACAAACTTTACACGCTCGCGGTTCAGACAGTTCAGGCAGTCCTTTACATATATTAAGAACACAATTGGAGGCAGAACGCTGCCCTGCGGAACGCCACTGTAAACGGATGCCCATTCTGATTTAGCGTTAGCGATACACACACGCTGAGATCTGCCCGTTAGAAAATCGGCTAACCATTTCAGCAGATTTCCATTCACGCCCATTTGACGTAGTTCAAATATAAGTCGTCTGTGAGGAACACAATCAAAAGCCTTTCTGAAGTCAATTTACACGCCGTCGACTGACAAACCCCTTCCGATTGACTTCATCTAGCTCTCTATTGATACTAGCAGGTTAGAAAGACACGATATTTCCCTTCAAAATCCATATCGGTACAAGCTGAGCAAGTTGTTTGCTCTAAGATGTCGCATCAGAGACATTTTTATTACCTCATCCATCAATTTGCAGCAGAGGCTTGCGAGACTCACTGGTCTGAAATTATATGGGCTGTTCTCTCGCCACGGGACTTTTATTTGCTTTCTTCCAGTCGGCAGGTAGGGACCCGGTCTCCATCGGGGTTTGGAAGATCTCGGATATCGGAGAGGCCAATTGGTCTAAGGGTTCATTCTGGACTTTTACGAGTTCTCCGTCCGGACCAGCGACTTAGTGGGCTGTATTTGACTCAAATTTTTCCTTTCCATATCTTTAGTACAGTCTACTGTGCTAATTGTATTTCTCGATTTGACATTTAGGGGAGTAATCTCCTTCATTAAAAGCCGGCTCCTTGGTATACACAGACGTAAAGAAATCGGATATAAGGTTCGCCTTGTCTGAATTGACAGACAACGTATTTTCCCGACGAACTTATAGACGGGGAATGCAGTCACCGTGGCGTTTCGCCTTATTCGCGCATCCAAACAGTTTCTGGGATTAAACGGGATATTTTTGAGTAGTTTTGACTCAGATTTTGTCCATACCCTCTTGGGAAGATTTTGACATGTATTTCACTATCTTTAAAAGTCAGTAAAATGCTCTGGTTGTTGAAATCTGACGTACATTTTATAGTCTCTTTTTCAATTTCTGATTCCTCTTATTTCGGACGTCACCCGTTCTGGTCGGGAAGGGTGCGGTTTCCTTTTAAGTGGACAACAGCTCTCTACCAAGTGCTGCATTACGTCCTTGAAGAAGAGCCAATCGCTTTCTGGTTCAGGTGCTTGTGCACCCTTCAAATTTACCTCCTCTAGCAGATTTTTCATTCGGGGATAATCTCCTCTTCATACATTTCTTTCCTCACAGTTCGAAGTTTCGGGTACAGTGAAATGACTTTACTCCCAAACAAGAACGTAGTGGCCCCTACAGCCAATGGGGTGTGCAAATTTAATCGGAAAATGCAAGTATCATCCCTAGTGATGATGAGATGCAAACAACTTGACTGCTGTCCGTCTCGGAATCGAGTGTCCATTTTAACGTGTTGGCCAAGGAACGCATCAGTGATCGACCGAAAACATTTCTGATTGGAGGAGTTTTCTGATCGCGTGCAATGCATCAAAGCCCATTCGATATCTGGAGAGTTGAAATCATCAAGTAGCATTACGTGTTTGCTTTGACAAAGTTCTTTTATGTCGGCGATGACCGCATCGTCCGTATCTGTCCGCTGACCCGGTGGTCTGTAAACCAGGGCCATACGGAGGCTTGGATGGTTTGGCACTTTCAAATAACAACTCCCTATTCCACAACCAGGGTTCCTACATGCGGATGGCTCAGATCTGACGTATTCGATGCCATCTCGTGTAAATATCGCAATTCCCTTACCTTTTCGTTTGATTCGGTTCATTCGAAGACGCTGAAAGCCATCCATCATTACTTCTGCGTCTTTTATCTGCTCAGACAACCATGTTTCTGTTAGAGGTATCAAGTCCGTCTGGAGACTAGACACGGTCAGTTTTATTTCGTCCGATTCGTTGAATAAACTCTGCGCATTTGTGTGCGTCACTTTTATATTATTGGGTTGTTTGGATCTCTGGAAATAGTTTGCTAGTAATTTCTACTGATAATAACTACTGGTCATTTCACATGACGTACCAAATCAATTAATCGCCTTTGGATTTAGTGAAGTTTACCGGAACTTTGGGCGGACGCTTATACGGTCAATTTCACCGGATGATTCTGAACAAGAGAACGCTCTCTTTTTGAAATTTTGTTGTTCACTATTTTCAGGTGTACTTCTTCCTCGCTCAGATGTCTTCTCTGTTTCATCCCAAGTGTCTCCATGTCTATCCTTTAGACTGGATGATAGTCCGGCTGAAAAAAGGTTCCACGATGGTTGCTTCGAAATCTAGACTTTGGCGACAAAATGAGATCTGCTGGCTGTTCGTTTCCCGATGAGACGTTTACTGGTCTCAGTCGCACTTCCTCTGCATTGTTTCTAACTAAAGACCCCAAACGGTGGATCTTTTGGAATTTGACGACTCCGCCGTGTTCCTGGGTGTCATTCAGTAAGTTTTAAAATGTCAGCAGATCGTTTCATACACTTTCTTCGTAAGTGTCACTAGGAGCTTCAAGAACTCCTTCACTAACGCACAACGTGATCTTTCCGAAAAAAAACAAGTGGTTGCATCTTGCTTTCTTTTGCTGAAGGTAGGTTGAGTTTTTAACTCCGGAACTGTCTCAATGGCTGTATCCAAGTCTGTCATTAGGCTACTCACGTCTGTGATATACGCCATAACGTCTTTACTTATCTGCCTCACATGACTTCTTACATCATAGCTTAATGTACATTTAAAGGCCAAGCTGTTAACGCTATTTTGGCGAAGGAAAGTCCATAGGATTAGTGCCTAAATTTTTTTGGTTTGTTGATCGCTGTTTTATTTTGGTGAAGACGTCACTGTGTGGTCTAGCTTTGCCAAATTTAGGGAAATACGACAGCCACTTAATTTCCATCTGTCCCTTTCTTATTTTCCTCCATTTCATTTAAGTCTGAAGATTTGTCTGACGACGTCATTTGTTGCCCCTTGTTTCGCTATACATGACGTTTATAGCCTTTTCCGGTTTCCTGAGACTCCTGTGGTCCGGCTCATTGATGTTTTTCATGTCTTTTATATCGTGTTCAGGAGGTACAATTTTGTTACACTTGAGGAATGAAGCTATTATCTTAGTGAGGAGATCGACGTCTGCTTCTGGTTTCGAAACTCTGGTTGTGAGTTCTCGGCATCCATCACACTGTGCCGGCAATTCATTATTTAACTTATTTATGACCGATTTCGATAGTGCACTGCGTTCTTCAGGATTGACGGTTGATGGTTCATCACGTCCAGCTGAGAATGAGTCAAGTATTTGCGGTAAATTTGTATCAAAAGAAAAAAGAAAACAGTTTACAAATAAGTGATGGATAGTCTTTTCCTGAGTATGTATTATTTTTCTGGACGTTTCGCTGTCCAGGAGTGGTCGAATGGTTAAGGGCCCCGGTTATTTATTGTTCGAGGGGTCCGTGCTCCGAATCCCTGACACGACCGAATTCTCTCACAGTAGGGTCATAGATATTTGCATTCTACATGCTAGCAAGATCTCTTCGAGATTGCATTAAGCTATGACGGGAGACATAAACTGGTAACTGACTAATTCAGTCTACATATTTTCTCCGTACGTGAGACCAAATGTTAACTTGCTAACGGAGTTACCAAATGCGTATAACATTTCCCCTGAATAAATTCAGCTGAGTTGAATTATGTGCAAAAAGCTCGACACTGTCTGGTAGACCTCAAATATGTATTAATACACGCGTGGTTTGTCGAAGATATAACCCAGCCAAAAACGCACTGTTGAAGAGCGTCAGAGAGCATGTAAATGTACACTCAGTAGTCAGTGTGAATGTGCCAGAAAACTCTTTATTTTTTGACGAGGACATAACTAAACGACCATAAAAAGGGTGCTACTTAAACGCCGAGAATAGAATGTTTGGTAACCTGTAACTACCAGAGCATATGGCACAAGGACCCTTACGCAGAGGATTAAGTGGTACTTTGCCCATATTTTACAAATAATTCACAGTTGACTTACCTTGGATAGTCTCCTCGGGTCGCAAAGACAAAGAATTATAATTCTAATTACTAGTATTAAGTGCGCTATGCTCTGATGACGTAAGAGTAGGCATGTCTGTAACGGTTCTGGTTCTTTGCAGTCTCAGGCCTCATGGTAACATCTAATTGCGGTCGTATGAACTTCCCGAATACCCAAGCAAATCACGCTTTGTCGAACTACACAAAGGCCCGCACGGTGAAAAAAAAAGTTTGACATTAAAGATTCGGATATTTTCGAGTACTGGAGCGATGGCTCGAGGAAGGAATTGGCACACACTCCTTTGCTTTCTGCCCACTGTAGAATACTAATTTTACGGATCGCAAAATGTCGTAAATTAAAACACTAAACAGCAACATCTAGCGGTCAGACCACTGGTCGTGTTATTGAAAGTTTGCCTGCGCTTCATCGTTCTCGTTACAAAAAAGTCCCATAGCTTTGCGTCGCTCGCAAACACTGCAATGACGCAACCCAAACCGCGGATCAGTGAGCGTACCTGCTTCACGCCTGACAACCACTTGGGAAACAATAGTGGGAAGTTTAGAAGACGAAGATGCGGTCACTGGAACAAGAAATTTATTTGCCTGACGTTTCGGATCCTCACTCGAATCCATCAGCAGAGACATTCGCAGATACAGGTGATGGTGGCACCAGGAGTGCAGTATTTATAGCACGTGGCTGCCGTGGACCGTGTGCGCACTGCAATTAACAGTTCTCGCAATCGCCGCTGGGGTCGTAATTGATGCGGCGGTGGCTTGGCGGTCCGAGTCCGAGTCGTTAATTGCCGCGATTTCGTCATCCGTGCTGGATGCTGGTGTGACGATTGCTCGGAAAACTCTCTCACTGTCACCGTGATGATTACTCGCCCGCGTCCTCCCTACGTAACTGATTCTCCTGTCCAGGGAAAATCGCAGTACGGTAGAGGGTACCGGGAGGTCATTGTGCTTGTTGATGGATTGCGGGCCTGAGAACCATGACTCGAGCAGCTCGCGGCTCACGCGACTGTCACCCCTTGCGAGGATTTCGGCCTCTTGCAATTTGCAAATATGGCCGGGTCCCGTCGAGTGTGCCGCCACCCGAGAGCTAGCGTCTCCCCGCCTCACTGCTGCTGCGTGCTCGGCAAGTCGCGTACGGAGTAATCTCCCAGTTTCTCCGACATAATTGGTCTGTCCGCAACTACACCAGATCCGGTAAATGACTCCAGACATGTCCTGCCGTGGCAGCGGGTCTTTTGGCCTCATGATTTGGCGTCTAATGGTTGCTTCCGGCCTGTGTGCAACCCCAACTCCAAGTTGAGTGAGAAGACGACTGATGGCTTCCGAGACGTTCTTCACGTACGGAAGAGCCCGCCAAAATTTGGGGCCGGTTGGATTTGGTTGCCACGCTAACTCTCAGGTGTCGGCACACTCGACGGGACCCGGCCATATTTGCAAATTGCAAGAGGCCGAAATCCTCGCAAGGGGTGACAGTCGCGTGAGCCGCGAGCTGCTCGAGTCATGGTTCTCAGGCCCGCAATCCATCAACAAGCACAATGACCTCCCGGTACCCTCTACCGTACTGCGATTTTCCCTGGACAGGAGAATCAGTCACGTGGGGAGGACGCGGGCGAGTAATCATCACGGTGACAGTGAGATAGTTTTCCGAGCAATCGTCACACCAGCATCCAGCACGGATGACGAAATCGCGGCAATTAACGACTCGGACTCGGACCGCCAAGCCACAGCCGCATCAATTACGACCGCAGCGGCGATTGCGAGAACTGTTAATTGCAGTGCGCACACGGTCCACGGCAGCCACGTGCTATAAATACTGCACTCCTGGTGCCACCATCACCTGTATCTGCGAATGTCTCTGATGATGGATTCGAGTGAAGATCCGAAACGTCAGGCAAATAAATTTCTTGTTCCAGTGACCGCATCTTCATCTTCTGAACTGCTGCCTGGAACTCGCCTGTTCGCTTCTATCAGCAGTCGAAATTTTACGAAATAAATGTTGACAACTAACCGAAGGAACTAATTTTCTTCGAACTGTTTTTCTTGGGATGCCTATTTTAAAATTCAAATATGCTGCAGCTTTTTAATCCCTGCAGAAATAAATCGCTAAATTAAAGTAAGTAAACTAACATGAGACTAATTAACTTGGACTAAAATTCGAAATGAATAGTTGAGTCGAAGTCCGTCGGCCACGGCGCAGTTACCGCGCATGGTTTATCGCGCATGTACTACTGGCTGTGTGTTAGGATTTACAGGAAATAAGTTTCTTACATTTTTAAATGGACTTATTTCCTTTGAACTCTACTCCTCAGGATGCTTAATTTCTAATACATCTACATTTATATATTAAGAATGATAGAGGCCTGGCTCATTGATCGCGCTACCAAATTCAATCCCTACCTAATGTTTCAAAACCCTCTCACAAAGCCCGCTAGCAGCCGCGCATCAGCAAGTAACAAAGACATCAACATAAACAACAAAGACAAGA
The DNA here is from genome assembly GCA_902702965.1 of Spirometra erinaceieuropaei. Taxonomy (NCBI): domain Eukaryota; kingdom Metazoa; phylum Platyhelminthes; class Cestoda; order Diphyllobothriidea; family Diphyllobothriidae; genus Spirometra; species Spirometra erinaceieuropaei. Next base: position 1,972,687 of record CACRXP010000033.1, on the reverse strand, counting down.
AACATTGTAATGGCCATTTCTGGTTTGTTGTTCACCATCATCTGCTTGGTAAGCGGTACAATTATCAGGCCCTCGCTGGGCAGTATCTGCTAACCATGCCGCGATACACCTCGCTCGGGATTGTTCCGACGTTTTTGTTGGTCCGTCCCCAAATATTGTGGCACTTATATCTGTCAATGTTTGAGTCGCATAATCAGACGACAGATACAGGTAAGCATGCTAACTTAGGAAGTTATGAGTTTGTGTTGGGTGACTTTCAGTTTTATCACTCGACAAGCACGAATTCCACTATATCGTTTTATTGGATGTCTAGTTAATGAATTTAGACCGGTCTTCTGATAAATCAGTCTGCACAGTCGACTGTACGATAAATTCGCTTCTTTATTGCTATTTGGTTGTTTAGGTTTCTTTTTATTTTAAGCAAAACAAGGAAATTTGCATCCTTTTCCTTAGCCAGGCCGACTTACTGTTGCAGGGACTTACATTTGGGTGAGAATACGCCTGTTATGTATATGCAAATTAACTGCTTTTAATACAGCCCAGTCTTGAGACATACAAACGATCACTTGGGTGTAGTTTTTAGGGACCTTTGTCATTTATTCCGAATATGTTGATAACCGATTAATTGAACCAGCATTCTGAAGCATATGCCAACAATGATACCAATGTCGCCGTGTCTGCCCTTGACACTGTTTCCAAAACAGCGGATTTAGCTAGAACGCTGTTATTACGCAGACATGTTTTGTGAGTTTGTCGACCACAGGCATCTGCCTAGGCTGTCATTCCGGGAGAGAGTTGAGCGAATCTTATCCTGTTTGAGTGAGTGCTTATAACAATTTGCTAACTGCTGTGAAACCACAAAGTCTTTAACAGCCTAACCTCAATTTAACACGTCACACGAGCCTCATTATACACGAACAAAATTGCCTATGTTCTGGAGGAGTTTGCGACCTGACGAAATACAGAACGGAAGTCGGTAATTGACACTCGGTGTTTCGTAGATTTTTGTATATATTTCTCGGTAATTTGATGTTCATCGTAATCCTGGCCATAATGATGGCTCCAGCCGAGCAATCTTCGCAAATAGGAAGTTGCCTCCATTTTATGCTTTTGCCGGTCTAAGCGGGTAAGCGAAGTAGTGACATACGGAGTACAGTAAAATATAGAATTCAAACAAAATGTTTCTCTTAACTACTTGGATGGATTGGTACATTTCTAGGTTGTCCGGCGAGTTTGCTTGCAACGTCCAAATTAAAAGGCTGCGCCAGACGTACTTTCCTCCAGTCCAGCGGCCGACGGGGTAAGTAGTATGCACTGAACAGGATGAAGAGGCCAGATCATCTATGAACTTATATCAGGGTTTTGTGCAGAAAACTTATTGTTTGGCGTCAGAAAACTGAATAAAGTTATATATGGTTCTGCGCGTATAAGGGCCTCCCTAAGAACATTCATATTACGACAGACCAAATGGAGCTTTCGACAAGGTAACTACCTCTTACGGAAGAGTGTACCATGCATTTGGGTGACTTTGATGAAAACTTAATAAAATATAAACAATAAAGAAATTGAAGCAATGACTATGGCCAGGGTATGGCAATACCTCACGATTGCTAATGAAGCTACACAGATGACTGAAAAGCTATGGAACAAGCCCTTGACTGCAGGAAAACCATGACTGGAAAATGGTAAATGATCACCAGTGTTCCTCAACAGAGAAATAACCAACATTTATTTCGATATAAGTTACCTGAGCGAAAAAGACGGGTAACGGTGGTGTTCGTTAAATTCAGCTTTTCTCAGGTTTCTATTATTTATTTAATTGAATCATTGCAGCTTGAGAGAAATACAAACTTTTGCAAGCAAAAAGTTGAACGAACGTTACTAATGAACACGTATAACAACAGCTATATGCGTTCTCCAAAATAACAACTGCCAGAGTAGGAACTGCTAAATTGGGATTTTGTTGCTGTTTTTAATTTATTAATCTTCTGAAATTTATAAATATAAATTACTAACAGCTGTTGCGGATTCCATTTTCCTTAACTTTTAATGGAGTCAATCCTCGTTCCCAAAGTGCAGTTACAAGAGTGGTGGACTAGAATTTCTATCCTATTGATTTAGCTGCCTTAAAATTAACCGCCTGTCAGCTGAATGAGAAAAACTTGAATTTTGTGAATTCAGTAAACACACAATGTCTTGTTTATTAAAGAAATAGGAAGATTATAACCTATAAATTCTTCTATTTACTAACTTTCACAACGTCCAGCTTGCAAGTATTCGTAGGCGTCAGAGACGTCGTGCGTAGTATTTCAACTGTGTAATGCCTGTTCCCACATGACCAATCATAACTGAAAAATGATATTTCCCCCAAAGACAAACAAGAATAATCCTTATTGAACTATATTAAGGAAGATGAGGGGCCTCATTCCATGACAAAATATGTTCACGGCAAAAATGTAATTTCGGTTAGATTTCATGAAGGAGACAAATGACAAACAGGTGTTGGCCCGTTTGAAAGCATTTGAACTAAGCCCTCGATATCTGTGTTATCTCGTGGGCTTTCAGCAGATTGTTCGTAAGGGACTGTCGGGTTTATTAACGTCACGTCCTTTATTTCTAGTTTCTCCATTGTCCTTGCGTTGTTTTCACAAATTTTGTATTTTCCGGAAATCCTATATGTGTTTCCACTGATGGTAGTATGTTTAATTTTCGTCTCGTTGTCCTTAAAAGAGTAATGAAAAGTTTCTTCTGAATTAATTTAAAAACCGTCATTTGAGGGCATATATATATCGCAAAAAATATAAGATGAATCGGCTTATCTCCTAACGGGGTTGTCTGCAGTCTCTTTTAGCAATTGCGGACTTCAAAATATTCGTATTAAGTTCATTTTGTCCACTTAATGGTTTAAGACCGGGGAGGGAGTAGGTCCATCTGTTAGCATTTCCATTTTGGTTTGACATCTTGTGTAGTTCCACGCTAAATTACATAAACGTGGGCCAGGTTCATGGAGGAGAATGTGTGTGAGAGAATAGTCTTAGGTGAAGCCTCCGCAACTCACACGGAAAATCTTCAATGTGTAACTTGAGTTGACTGGATTACAGCAGATCATTCAGTACCACAGAGTACTGGTTCGTCCTCTCAACTAGAGGTAACGGACTTATAAACGAAGTCAGTAATCATTTTAGATCGGTGCTCTTCTTAAGAGTGATTTCTTCAAGAAACCCAAAATTTCGTGAACTAATATTTCCGCAAGAGTTTTATTCTTCTATTTGCGCGGTCCTTCTGTTGCTAATTAAAGCGCACAACAGAACCCTTTTTGATATATTTTACGTTCGAGCCATACCACCAGGCAATAAATATGTAAGACAAACATCTAGATATTAGGGTAATTTCTATGACCTGTCAGTTCCCTACGTCCTGTAAAATGTTAGAGAAAATCTGGTTGTGGGCCTACGCCAACGGATGCTAACAACAGCCAGGCCAGCGGCCATACAACCAGCGAATCCGGTGGTATGCTGTAAGGAGACGTTGACACAGGCGTTCTGTCTTCTCTAGTCAACGTCGTCCCAGATTGTGATCACAAAGTGAGCCCGCTTTCTGATGAAGGCGATGTTTTCTCGACTTTCAAACATCACTCCCAGTCTGTCACTACCCATTGCCCCTAGCACGCCGACATCGTATTGTGAATTCCGTGGGAACGATGACAGTTAACATTCCGTGGGACACTTGCAAATCCTGCCGAATTACATCCTCATTTTCCATGTATCTATATGAACCTAGCGATGAAGTATCGGAAACATGTGTTTACCAACGTGCCTTTTTCCTTACCGGTTATTGTTGTAAGATGTAGTTGCCATATTAAGTATCTCAATAACCTAACCGGCGTACGGATCGTAGTAGAGACACCATTTATATCAGGCTTGCCTTCGACAACGTCGATATTTATAAGTCCGTGTTTGCATTTGCCCTTGGCTGTCAGTATTTTTAAAAACACAAGTTACGATTATGTTTGCACTTAACCGTTTTCAAAATTATTCGTAAGCATTTATACAGAGATGACCCCTGATCCCTAACCTGATGGGAGGGCCCGAAATATAACGTTTTGTTGCCAAAAAGCCAGGACTCAAATTACATGTCATTCATGCCCGAGGTTGGGCGTGGCCGAATGAGAACATTATACAGTGCGTGACCGATCTCAAGAAATGTTAGCCGAAATTCTGAAATGTGTTTTCGATTAGAAAGGATTACATGGGTGCATTGTAATATTGATTAGCATGTAGCATAATTCTGTAGCATTTTGAACTCAACAGAATGTCGCTTTTGGATGCACTCCTTTTTGACCTTCTGCAGAATCCGAGATATGCAACCGATGACTATTTCAGTAGCATGAATTTTTCGCATTGATTTTTAATGGTCTTACAAATTAAAATAGATTTTATAGAAACCCCGCACAAGAATATGCCTTCTTTGACTCCTTTGGTAGAAAATCACACTGTCATTATATTTTATGCCCGAAGAAAGTGTATATTAATGTTTTAAAGAAGTTTTCCAATTCTCAACTAACTTTGAACCAGATCTACCATTGCATTAGTGTTTGACGATTTCAGTTTAAAAGGTGCATGCTTTCCGCGTAAGGAAAACCATATATTCCTCTATGCTTTTAGGAATATACCATATAGGGTTTATAAAATTTTGCAATGGATCCGGACTGTGTTGTACATTTCATGAGAAGCCTTGGTAAACGGACATGTACGGTGTTGTACATATGAACATTATACGGTCTTGAAAATCTCATAATTAGAAGCTTTTTAAACATAAATATACACTTTCTTCGAGTAAAAAATATGAAGATAACGTGATTTCCTTCCAAATAAGCTAAAGAGAGCATATGTGTATGCATAATTTTTGTAAAATATCTTTGAATTTATAAGCCCACCGAGAATCAATAGGAAAAGTGCATGCTACTTAAGTAGTCATTTTTACCTAGTGCCGTTTCTACAGGGAGTCAAAAAGGAGTGCATTCAAAAGCCGACATCCTAGCAAGTTCGAAATGTTATAGGGTTATGCTGCATGATAGTCAGTATAACAACCGCACTTAAGTAATCCTCCTCAATCGGAAACGCATTCCACTATTTTGGCCAACATTTAATGAGATCGGTCACGCACTGAAAGTGCCAGCGATACCCACCCACTCCTTTGGTCCTCTTTCGGTACTTCCCGACAAAATTAAAATTACGGAAAATGCAACAGTAAGTAAAAGTAGCCGCAAACAAGTTGGAAGAAAGTTGAGTATCCTTTTGTCCTGGTGCAAAACTAAATTAGCACTAATGTTGAATATGCACAAGTGTATTCAATGTTAATTCGCAGTCAAATAATTAATAAACCTTAAACGACTCGATTTGCAAGAAAACACAAATTAATTTCCGATTCCAATGAATCATATACGATGTTGCATAAAATACTATAGGCTACCTTTTTTGAACCATCACTTTCTACCAAACATTTGAAAATTTGTATTATCCCTCCTGGTATCATTTGACTTGCCAGTCAAAACAGGACATTAATGCTAACCGCTGATTAGACGTCAAGAAGGGCAAAATA
>CACRXP010000033.1:1924698-1959620 GCA_902702965.1 Spirometra erinaceieuropaei | reverse complement strand
CCTTCGACTGCCACATTCGTCGCGCTCTGTTCAAAGGAAAGGATCAAAAGTAATTTCCAATCAGCAGCAGTGGGTGAATGGCAAAACAAACGTGATATAGTACGGTCGAACAGGCTAATGCTAAGCAGAGATTCTAGCCACTTTTATTGACTTAATGCTCGCTATTAGCGAAACCTCTTTTCATTTACGGTCGTATCCTCCCGAACACTAGTTTTGAGAGACAACGCCATTTGAAATGATCGTCAGCGACAAAAATGAAGTGTTTTTTATTAATGCGAGCACGCACGTGCATCACATCTAACCGGAAATAAACGGGATATTCAGTTTACAACACTACTAAATCCATCGATTAGACACGTGAGAGAAAGGCTGTGTTTAATCAAAGCATCTGATTTCCTCCACCTTCCAGTGAACATCACAGCATAATGTTTATACGGCACAGACGGTGTGACGAGTAAGTATGTGATGAGAACGCACCACATAGACTTTCAATAATTTTTCTATCGTTAGTCCCTGCAAAAGTGTCCCCACTTTGAGAGCAATAACCTACTGTTTGGTAGAAAAAAGTGCCACTATACTAACGTTTTTAGTAAAATGGTCACATTCGGGCGGACACTTACGGTGGTGGTATACATCGTAATGTGTTTCGTTTGTCTTGACTACCAATCGTCCCATAAAAGAAACTTCTGGAAGTCTTATATGAAGAAGACACGTTTGGGCCGCTACAAACAGAAGGTCAGTGTTGTTAGATTCTCATATGCCAGTTTTCATTTAACGCAAATTGAAATTGGGCGTTTCTGTTACAGAAAAGATTTATTAAATTACCGCTCGTCGAATGAATGGCGTGAAACTTACAGCAATTGACCGGACAAGGAAAGGCAAAGTGCACAAGGGAATTCAGACGGCATGTTCCATTGACGGCAACGTATATGTCTGTATCCACGGCGAAGTAGAGTTTCTATTACAAAAGCAAATATTTTGTTACGAAAGGAGGTCGGGATTCAGTTGAACGGCAGAATATGTAAGTACTTCGGCGTCGCCTAACTCGTATCGATCTTACCGATGCTTCATTGGAAATAGGCACCTCTATGCTGTATGGACCGTCTGACTGAGGAATTTGATGATTTGTGAACGTCTTCTGGATAGCATTCTCGGCTATAAATGATAAAGAGTATACCCCCGTGCAAAATTTGCACCAGAGGCTTTAATTGTTCTATATATAGGAATCGTTTTAAAAAAAGTTAATGCGTTTTTGTTTAACTGTTTTTTTAAATATAATTAAGTGTTTGGTGCGTAGATTTTTATTCTTCTGTGTGTGTCACAAAAAATCGCGAAATGAACTTGCCTCTTATGAGTGATATTAGCAACACAATAAGACACATTACTGGAAACGCCTCGCGCAGAAGACAATTCATTTTGGGTAGTAAGTTTAAAACGGACTGCCTACTATTTAAGTATGATTGCGTGAACCATACTCAGGTGATCTAGACGAGGTCATTCAAGTGCGTCAACCTATGACATTTTGCAGAAGGCCACAAATGAAAAGTGGGATAGCTAGCTGTCATGTAGGAAAAAGCAGAAAAAAGATTAGCACCATGTTTATCAGAAGATGTCTGCACTTTATGCACCATAGTTGATCGTTAAAAAACACAAATCCCGGAACTTTCCATCTAGGATGCAAACACAGGTCACTGCAAGTATCTTCGTCGGTGTCCACAAATTACCCTGTTTACTCGTTTCGGTTTTATATTTTGACCTCTCCTCCTGAGTACACATAATGAACAGACTTATCGACTTGTGAGCTAGATGAAATAATTGTCCACCTCAGGACTAAAGTCAAGTGGTTTCACAACTCCCATGGTTAATCATAACTAACGAGGACAAATGCTGCGAAGTCATCGTCATTAAATTTTTAACGTCACGATTCTGCTTTCCAAAATGCATAAATCGTGCTCGACTTGACTACTCTCAAACGTATGCTACGCCGCCAAATGTATTCGTAAATTTTGAACTTTACCTTCTTGAAAGGCGTCACCTTTCCTTACAGTGTACAATAAAGTCATCGAAAGTGGAATAGTGTTCTTGAGAGCGCATACAGAGTCACCGCCCTTGGCGGCCAAGTCGACCGCGTGGAGTCAGGCAGCCAATCAGAGTGTAGTGCATTGTCGATCACGCGTGGTATATTTGCTCACGTCTGGTCAAAAATCAATAATCTGCCGGACGTTCTAGTTTTTATCCGCGAGGAAGTCCTAGCGCAAGAAACTGCCAATCAGCAGTCAGCATGCTAGAGGCCTGAATGTCCTAGAACGCTCAGGACTCCAAAACGTTCAGGCTGATTTTGACGAATTGTGAACCGCTACGCGCAGGCCGTCAGTATAAATTGATTCTTTTTCAAGGACCCCCTTCTTTCGTCAAGACGCAACAACTGATGGGGCAGATGTCCGGAATTATGCATACAGCAGAGATGGTGCAGCAGGTCTTGTACGCACAGTGAGTCAGCTTCTCGGCTGTGCTCACAGAAGGGAAGAGAATGCGAACTCTGGCAGGCAATAGCTGACGAAGTGAACTCGAAGACCAGATCTCAGAATTCCGGAAAAATTCCGACCGCGTTATCAATTTTACAGTGTGATATCGAAAAAATGAACTTTTATTTAGACAAGAGGGCTCCCAATCGAGAGCGAAAGGCAGCTGGAAGTTCTGTTTTTTATGTTATTTTAGAGACATCACGGGCTATGCTTAAATCCTGCTTTAGTAAAAAGCCGGTCGATAATTCATTTAAGGATACAGTAAAGAATTTAAAGTCTTTATTTAGTTTTGAGGGTTGCTGGTCAACCGGCGTCATGGGTGGATTAAAATTGAAAGGCAGTCTTATGAGGATTATTTTGAGCTAGCTGGCCGGCCGAATGACGCGCACCCTCTAATAGACCGATCGGGAATGAAAAGAATGGAATTTACCTGTGCTGTGCAAAAACGAGCAAACCGTGCCTCACGAAAACCACTGTGTCAGATTGTCCTCGTCGAAGGACGTGGTTTTGATAAGGTTCTTTGATTGATTAGAAAAACTGAGTACCGTAACGTCAAAAACTGATATAAAGAAAGGCGTTCACTGAAATTCCTTCACTTTAACCGCGAGCGCCCGACTGTGAACATGGAGAATATCCGATGACCAGCCTCACCAGAGAACCCGAGGGTTTAGTCAACGTCCGCAGTGTGGTTCGCATCAGAGTGGGCGCGTGAATGGTTACGCCCGTGAGTTAGTTTATTGTGATGTAATACCTGGGCTACATCTTCCTCACTCCCTTCTCCTCTCCCACTAGAGTCCAACGTAATGGCAGAGTCAAAAGAACTGAAGGCGGGAGAGGGGTCAACTGACTAGCGGCGTGATCCCGCACCTAGGCGTACAGTCCCACTTAATAGTCCCCGCGAGAAGCCCTGGCTTTTACGCAACAAAATATGGGGGCGACACAGGACCAGCTGGGTGGTAGAAGCATAAAAGGTACATTAAGTAAAAGCTTTCGTAACCTGACCCTCAGTCCACCGGCCGACAACCCTACATGGATACCCACCAGGCCAACAACGAGATCTCAAATAAAATGCTGGTTGGCGACCTTCAAAGCCGGGGCTTTTAGTGCAGTTATTTAAGCCCAATACTGTCAGACTGTTTATAATGAAAGATTTCCCGTGCATGAGCCGATTTTCCCAGGTGAAAGTGAGAGAGAAGGCTAAGGGGGCTGAAGACAGCCCGTTTGCGCATGCCACATATCAGACCCCATCCCACACACCAATATTACGTAAAAAAGAAATACTGCATAGATCTTGCATGCAACAGTACAGCTAAATGGAGAGGGGATCGAAGAACACATCACTGACGTGAGAAATTCCCAGTTCCTGGCTATGGTGGGGAGTGTTGAACCTGATAACGTGCATGATGTTGGGGATTTCAAAGGCACACACCTACTTTCCCTGAAATACACTGATACTAATATTGATACTAAGTAAGCGAAACTGTGGTATGGCCTGCTGTGATTTGCACCAGATTTTCATGGAGTAGGATGCGAGTAAGTAGGCCAACGCCATGAATTAATGTGCATGGACAGGGCAGGCAGTTGAAGCGGTAGCGAATGGTATACAGCGAGCGACCTGTCTGGGGAAATCTTAGTCGAAATTCTGAAATCCGTTTATGATTAGGAAAGATTTCCTAGGTGGCGTTAAAATATTAATCGGTACTTAGCATACGCCTTTAATATTTTGCACTATCCGGAGTGTTGGCTTTCGAATGCATTCCCTTTTGGCCTCCTGTGATGACCGCACTCGGTAAAAATGAGTACATATTTAGTGTGCATGTTTTACATTAACTTTGATTGTCTCACAAAATAAGTGATATTGTTTGAAGAAAAGAAAACATTATTTGAAGAAGAAGAAGAAGAAGAATCGAGCACCGGAACAATTCGTTTATTATCCTGAGCTTTCAGACTCGTACAGGAGTCCATCGTCAGAGGTAGTGGCAGAAACAGGACAAGCGGCAGTTATAAGGCACGTAGACCCAATCATCGACCGACGTCGCACGTCTGGAGGTGACTACGAAGGGCTCTGTACGCCGGCGCCAGATCGATAAATCGATTGACCGAGTTCTCATCCGAGGCCCAGGCTTCAATCAATTCTCGGCCTGTTTTGTTTCCGGCGTGGGCAACTATTTTGGTGGCTGCGAAGTCAAACTCGTGACCCATTTCGTAGGTGTGGGCGGCCACTTGTGACAATGTGTCGCCTCGCCTCACAGCCAGCTTATGTTCATGTATGCGCGATCCGAGCATGCGTCCAGTCTGTCCTGTGTAATTACAAGGACAATTTTGACACGGAATGCGATACACTACTCCAGATTGCTCTTCGGGTTTTAACCGGTCTTTGATCTTCATGACCCTGTTGCGCATGGTGGCTTTGGGGCGGTGTGCGATTCCAACCCCTAACTCCGCAGCAATGCGCTCTGTCGCTTCTGAAACACCCTTGATGTATGGCAGAGAATGCCATATCGTCGGTGGCGTTGATGTTTGAGTTCTCTGGTGGCGACCGCGTAGGCAGCGACTTATGAATGCCCTCGGATAGCCATTTTGCACAAACTGGTCGCGGAGATAACGGGCCTCACGCGCTCTATCTTCCAGTTTGCTGCAATGAGTTTGGACCCGTTTGAAGAGCGTTTTCACACAGCTTCGTTTGTGAGCCACCGGATGGTTGCTGTGAAAACTGAGAAGCTGTGTGGTGTTCGTTGCCTTACCATAAACCGTCGTTTCAAGTTCACCGTTAAGGTTTCGTCTGACGAGCACATCCAGGAAGGGCAACTGCTGCTCCTGTTCTTATTCTCTCGTGAATTTTATACCCGGGAAGACTGCGTTGAGCAGGCTGTGAAAATGTTGCAGCATGTCCTTCTTTACGATGACGAACGTGTCGTCAACGTAACGTCGCCAAAACACCGGTTCATGTTGGAGGAAGGCAATCTTTTCCAACTCCTGTAGGACCAGCTCTGCCACCAAACCGGAGACCGGTGAGCCCATTGGGGTTCCCTTGATTTGTTCATAGGTCTCTCCCGCAAAAGTGAAGAAAGTTTGTTGGCAGAATTCAAACAGCCTCATGAGGTGTTCAATTTTGAGGGCATTCTGAGTCTCATCGTACGCCTCTTCAAGTCTCTTGCGCAAGACTTCGCGGGCCACGTTTGGTGGGATAGATGTGAATAACGACGTCACATCGAAGGAGACCATGATTTCGTCCGATTGAATTCTCCGACCTCGGAGGTCTATGAGGAATTGAGAGGCTGATCGAACTGAGGTAGTCGAATTGCCTTGGAGGAACTTCAGTTTTGAGTACATCCACTTTGCCAAATTGTAGGTGGGGCTGCCTTTTAGGGCAACGATTGGCCGAAGTGGGACATTTGCTTTATGGATTTTTGGCAGACCATAGAATCGGGCTAGAGCGGTGTCAGTTGCCCTCATTTGGTGCCATTCATTCTCCGTGATCACATTTTTATGTCGGTATTCTCTAAGCAGTTTACTCAGCCGATCTGCCACTGCTTTGGCTTGTGACTTCTGTGCTGGTCTGTAAAATTCTCTGTCATCAAGAAGGGTTTTAGCTTTTTCATTATAGTCTTCTCTATTCATCACGACGGTTGATCGTCCCTTGTCAGCAGGTAGAATGATCATGCTGTCGTCCCTCCTCAGTTCTCTCATAGCCTTTGACTCACTCTGTGAAATACCTTTGGTTGGTCTGTGTGTCATCAGCAAAGAGGTAACACGCTGTCGGACGGAGTGTTTCATGTCGTCGGATGTTTCACTTCTCACAAGCATGGCTTCCAGGGCTGCAATGAAGTCGACAGGATCGGCATCTGCAGTGTTGAAACACGTTTCATGCTGCAACACTCGTAGTTGCTGCTCTGTTAGCTGCTTAGACGAGAGGTTGTGGACCAAGTTTGAGCTTTCTGTGCCTGGTGGTTTTAGCTTAGTCAGTTTCCGTTCCAAAACTTCTCTCTTCTTGGCTTGCCTGTGGTGCGCCAGAGCAGAGATCGTCTTCCCAAGATCTGCGGCGATAGAATCGCCGAGAGTGTGGACACACTGTCTTCTGTTCTCCTCGATCTCAGCCTTGTACTTCTGCAAATGCCGGTGACAGTCGTCGATCAGAACTCTTGTCATCTGTTTGACAAACCGTCTCACAACTTCTCTTCCCATGGCCGTATTGACGGGAGCTTTATATCTCAGGCATCGTGGGGTTAGTTCGTCTTGGAGACATCGGTGCAGAAAACGTAGCTGCTCGTATGTTGCTGCCTCTCGTGTAGAGAATAACTCCCAGCTGCGAGCTGTCCGAAGCGCATCGCGCCCGAATGTTTCACGAATGAAGGCGAAATTTCGAGTTCCAGGTGTATACATATTTGAAGAAGAAGAAGAGCGCATTGCTGCGGAGTTAGGGGTTGGAATCGCACACCGCCCCAAAGCCACCATGCGCAACAGGGTCATGAAGATCAAAGACCGGTTAAAACCCGAAGAGCAATCTGGAGTAGTGTATCGCATTCCGTGTCAAAATTGTCCTTGTAATTACACAGGACAGACTGGACGCATGCTCGGATCGCGCATACATGAACATAAGCTGGCTGTGAGGCGAGGCGACGCATTGTCACAAGTGGCCGCCCACACCTACGAAATGGGTCACGAGTTTGACTTCGCAGCCACCAAAATAGTTGCCCACGCCGGAAACAAAACAGGCCGAGAATTGATTGAAGCCTGGGCCTCGGATGAGAACTCGGTCAATCGATTTATCGATCTGGCGCCGGCGTACAGAGCCCTTCGTAGTCACCTCCAGTCGTGCGACGTCGGTCGATGATTGGGTCTACGTGCCTTATAACTGCCGCTTGTCCTGTTTCTGCCACTACGAGTCTGAAAGCTCAGGATAATAAACGAATTGTTCCGGTGCTCGATTCTTCTTCTTCTTCTTCAAATATGTATACACCTGGAACTCGAAATTTCGCCTTCATTCGAGAAAACATTATATTTTCTTTTGATGATGAAAGGATTTATCTGGGTCTTGATATATTTCTCTAGTTTTCGAATAATTTTGACATAGACCAGCCGTTGCATTAGCGTTTAGCCGTTTCATTTCACAAGGTGTATACTTTGTGCGCAAATGAAATGACACATTTTCTTATTCCTTGGAGCAGATACTATGTAGATTTAATAAAATATTGTAGTGGATGAAGACTATTTTAGATACTTAGTGAGGTCAATTAGAAGACGGACCGGCACGATGCTGCGTGAACGAACACTGCACAGCCAACTTCCTGGCGAGTCAGAAATAGTGTGGGATTATGCCGTGCAGTAATTAACATTATACCCCCTTTATAAATATCCTCCCTAATCAACAAATGGATTTCAGAATTTTGGCTAACATATCATGAGATAGGTCACTCAATCTACGCTGGCTGTCCAAGGACCGATTTACCTACCTTTGGTAGATAAAATCATAAGTGACTGACCAGGAGACGTGTTCATCTGCGGTGGCAATATGGACAGGATACATTATGAGCTGTTGAATCGGCTGTGGTGAGGCTGCTACTAGTGGTTGGGCATCACGGATGGCTGTAGAGTTGGTAATGCTTAAAAAGGGAGTTGTCGAATGTGCAGCAGCAATCGGTTTGTCTTCATAGATTGCTGCTCCAGTCATCACTATTTTTTCCCAGTACGGTCGCTCCTGAGCGACATCTTCCCCGAACTTGAGGCTGATTTGTGAGCGTTACAAAGAAAACATCAAGCTGCTCTTGTAGCGATATGTATAATCACCTTGTCGATGAGCGCATGTAGCGACATCTCCGTAGAAGAGCCGTTCGGATAATCGCTCGCCGTCAATCTTAACTAGTTGTCCAATCCACTGCAGTTATAGTTGACGCCGAATGAAGTGGACGCTAAGGATTTCGGTCCGTTCAGAGATTTCCGAGTTAGGCATCCTTTGCTGTTACCTCAGCTTTATAATTATCCAGAGATAGTGGAGGTGGAAAAAGCTGTTTCGCGTTTGATTCTTGTAGATTATGCGGGCCTCCGTTCTGTACAAATGACACATTAGACGACCTCAGAATATTCAGAAGAGGATCCGGAAGGCCTTTTGGTCACTGAGACTTAAATTAAATGTCGTCCATACCTGGATATCTAGCAATACACGGAGTTGTACCACGGCCTCGGACTAAAAAAAGGGCTTGACTTTGTTCGATATTGCAGGCGAAACGGACCACAAAATGCAGTGATGAAATTAGGCAGAAAATCGACTTGTACTTCATCATTGAGAAGGCGCAAAACCCGCTCCCACGTCTGCGTCCCATTCAGTGGTCCGCAAGCATTAAAGCTTTTTTGACAAGGGGTTGTTACAACCTAACTGTAGCCGGTAAGCCAGTGGCCGGAATGTCGTAGAACGCCCAATACACGCAATATTTCAGGCAAGTCCGTACGAGGTGCAAGTCGTTGGACCCAGGATTTCCGAATAAATTGGTTTTTTCATCACCTGCCTTACCCATATCCTATCTTTTAGTTCGGAAATGACATCCAACTTTCAAGAGAGTGACACGGATGAATCAAAATTAAGCTATCCTGCTGAATTCAAGGAAGAGCGCGTATAAGCTTGGTACAAATTGTCAAATGTAGTACCTCATTCAATATATACCTAAAAATGTGGAAATATTAAATTTGTGTTTCAAGGTACTGCTGTTTTTTGGCCTTACAATTCAAAATGGCCATAATGCAAACATTAGCCTTGTTAGCGAAGTGGCGAAACATGTCGAAATTTCTGTGACATTAGATTTCACACATGACCTGCGATGTTACAATCGGAACTACTACTTGTTGCACTTAATACGACACCATCCTGCGCTGTATGTGAGGGAAAAGTTTGTGAACCGAGTGATTAAATTTTTGAAAAGAGGGAAAGTTTCGTTTTACGACAATATCAGTTCGAAGAAATTTTTTGTAAAATACATCGGCAACAATGCGTTCCACTGCACAGCTTAAATTTCATGCCGATTGACATGCGCTTTTCTGTAGTTAGTATTTCCATCTATGCTGACACTTCACCTAATGTGCATCCGCTACATTTATCCTTACCCGCCTGTAGTGATAAACTCTAATAGGCATCTGGTACGGCATGCGGATATACCTTATGTTCTGGCGACCAAGCCCCTTTTCACATCAGTTGGAAACGCTCTCACAACAAACTCAATAGGCTGTTTTAGTGCTTCTTTTAATCTTTTCTATAAAATCGCAATGACAGTTTACGTGAAGTCTAGTGCAGATGACTCTTTCTTATAGTGTATAAAAATGCAGCGTGTGGAAGTGTTTATTGGATATCCGTGGGCATGGTAGGAGGAACTGACAAAACCCTATCTCGTCAAAGCTTTGCGCCATTCGAGGACTTATATTTAGCCATGCCAACGTCAAAATAATTTTCGCCAACGCGATTCCTATATATTTTCATACTTCATGAATAGGAGTTTTTAAAATAAGACCCTGGAAGGATCCAGATATTTCAAAATTTCAAATCCAAATTTTTGTATATTTATAGTTATCATAACGGCTTTTATGATAGTAACATAGCGCGTCTTATGGTAGCCATCTAGAATAGGCTGGAGCATTTTTGCCAATAGAAGCGAAAAGTAGAGTCTCAGGAAGCTGTCTTGAAGAAGAAGAGGACACGATCGCTGGGACAAGAGCTTTATTAGCCTGAAGATTTGTATTCCTGCTCGAATCCCTCATCGGAGACATGAGCAGATAAGGGTGGAGTATCTTTCTTGGTCCGCGTTACTGAGGCCGCGTCTGTTACCTCTGTCGGCCATTGTCGGCGATGCTGGGTTGAAAAAAACATAATTTACGCTTCAGACAAATAAAAGTGCTGATCTATCACTTTAATCGCTATCTATTTAATTGCCTAAAGATTGCCCGGAAATGCCCAAGGACGGTAAAAATAGATCAATCTAAACAGTCGTCGAAAATGTGCGTTTGGCGCGTTGAATGGGGCCTACCACGGGTACTTCGTGCTATTAACACATACAATGGCAATATTTTGGCCCGCCTATTTAATCAGATGGGATGAATGATAGAAAGAGCCCTCGTTTACTCTTATAAGCTAAGGTGACACAGGGATTGTGACTGAATATTTATTTTTTAAGGCAAAATCACCAATAAATTGCATGGGGTTTTCGAAGCAGGCAGTAGGAAGGCATCAGCCCATTTTCTGGCAACTTCCCATTTAAGAGCTGCTTTGCTATTTTTTCATTCATCAGAATTTTTTCTCCACTTGCCCCTTATTCAACTTGTTTTTACATGATTGGGAAATAATTGCGAAATCCTGTTCTAACCATTTCATACTGATTACCACAAATGGCAAAAAGCATTACTAGGCTTCGGGAGTCATGCATTGCAACCAAGTTATATTTATAAAAAGACATTTTAGAATGCAAATTTCAGATACAAATAAGTCGGCATTTTAAACAAGACCTCCATTAGCATCCCTTAGATTTTGGTGGCCACAATTAATGTATGCTCTAAGTGGGTTATTACCGGTATTTTGTTGACATGGTCTGACTGTCTACGAAATAGTGACAAAGCTCGGAGATGCAGTTGGGGACTATGTAGATGAACTGCTCGCCTTTGCAGGCAATAGGGTTCCATACATGATTATTTGGTTAGCAAGACTGTTTATGCCCGTTTGATGCCCTATCCCCGTATTTATCGACAGCCTGCCCAAAGCTCCGACGAACACTTGGGCACGTACTAAATAAACCCATCAGTCAAGCGTTATCGCAACTTACGCGAATTTCAAGGTTCATGGCTGGATTAGCGAATGCGAATTCGACCGTCCAGTTACGGAGGCTATTATGTGCCCTGCTGGATCGCTGCGCAAGTAATTTGTACTGATGGGACAGCTACTCCTCTTCCCGCCTCCTGCTCGCCCCTCTTGCTTTGTCGAGATGCCAGTGACAAGACAAACGGACGTGGTCGTGTTCGCAGTGGCGGACAAGGTTAAGATGTCCATCTAAACGGTCTGCACACGACCTGGCCAGTTATGCATAGGACCGGCTCGAAACTCAAGCCAATAACAATGATGGAAGGGCAACACAGGATTACAGTCATTGTTGCCTAGCCCTTAGTCCTGAGGGCAACCAAATTATCTCTTCAGCTGGCATGCTTCCGAGCCACGGCTTTTAACACATCACAGCAAATCTAAGTGCTTCATATTTATTCTAGTGAAGAGCGTGTTAATAGCCCACGAAGAATTATGCCAATTTTTCTGTTTCACTTATTCTTTAACATTCCATATGCCTATAGACTATCCTAACCTATCAGACCAGTTGGTGAAGGGACTGAGGATCAACGTGAGTTTTCGTCAACGGCGTGCAATCAAACGTCTGTGTGACGACAGCCTTTGGCTTTCGAAGACCTCGTTCATCCAGATAGACGCGAACTGTGACCCACTCTCGTAATACTCTTCGTTTATCGCGTCAGCAACTCAGCCCACAGTGCAGCTGGACGCACACGTATATACACACGGGCAAAGGATATCATCAGGCAAAACATTATGACTTAGGCCGACTGGTGTGTTGGCTCCTTTCCACGCCTTTCTATGGTCAGCCCATAAATACTGCGAAGTTTTTATCTGTTTCTCTGGACAATCTTTACGTCCGCGAATTGAAACTAATTGTTGGCGGATTACTTGTGTTCTGAGAGTTTGGTCACATCACAACTGCTCATCCGCAGCGACACTGCCAATGGAGAACAAGCATTTGAGATGAAGTTACGCGAAAAAAAGTCCGAGGTCTCGTTGGGGCTGCTGCGAAGGAATGCACGATTACAGGACTGCGTGTAGAAATTGACCTCTAGTGGAAGTTTATAGCGCCGTCGTAGTGCAGTACCTGTAATTAAACCTCATCCGGCAGGGGTGTTGTATGTAATTCCCTGGAAAACCCGTGCCTATCTCTGGCCCTAACGCCAACCATGGCCATGGCTGCGTGGGATAACCTTAACCCCTAACCCGCAAGCCTTTAGGAGAAGCTCGAGAGCAAACGCAACCTTAACTCTAGGTCCTTAATCCTTAGTCCATTCCCAAAACCCTATCCAAATTACCTAACCCTAATCCTAAACCCCAAACCTTGCTTTAACCGCAAATCCAGATTATAACCCAAACCTAAAAATATCAGCCCTAGAAATAACCCGGGTCCTAATGCCTACCCTAGCTCCGATCGTATCCCTAACCGTAACCTTGGATCTGATCCGGAAATTTTCGACGTCGATTAAGCTAGTGAAGATCAAAACACTTGTACCACATGACCCCTTCGCCGAACGTTTTCCAGACAAACCGCTATGAACGCCAGAATAGCATAACGGACGAAAACAGGGGGACCGGAGTGCTCTTTTATGGTATATTAGCCATCGTCAGCCTACCCCCTATGTGCAAAAACCTTAGGACTTGGTCCTGCCACCTGTTGGATTTGAGTACAGCGGCCTAGCCATTGAGTCACGGGCTCGGTGGCTTGTCGGTTACGATCAGGTAAATTAACAATGAAAGAGGAGAACCCACAGATCACGATACAGAACTCACGCGTCCCATTGTGTCTTAGGACCAAATCACACCTTCTTGGATGTGATAAGAGAGTAAGTGTTTGAGAAATCACCCAGGGCGGTTAAATAACCTGTCCTTACCCATCGTTCCTTTACTTTCATTTGTCCTAAGTCAATATTTTGACAAAATGACAACTTGTTTGGTCACATGTGTGTATCGTATATAAGTTAAACATATTTAGAAGATGACAAAGACTCTTCGCGTCCGAGCGTTATCAAGTTGATAGTGAAAATGCTATCAGTTCAGAACTGATGACATGAAGTGCAGTCTTAAGCTAAAAAAGGCTAGTTAACTGTACTCATCCGACTGTTTCTATCAGGCTGAAAACGCTGCTTCAGCAGCGTTTCAAGGCAATTTTAAGAATATTTCAGGGATTTTCCATCCAAAATCCTACTACACAAATTTGGCCTGGCCTGCGTGTCGTTTGTAACAGACACCACTTAGGTCAGTACACGGTAACATACAGACACAGCTAAGGTCAGGCCACGGTAACATATGGAGTAGTGCTTTAACATTCACGCGTCTTCGTCTGATGGCTATGAGGTCTAGTGCAGTGACCGAAGCGGCGGAAAGTCAGGGCACTGTACCGTGGGTTTTTGTATGGAATATAACTCCTGACTTTGAGTGTATCCAGCCTGATGCTAATTTATTCGGCAAATTTAGTTTAATTCTCCTTCGGTAAAAACTTAAAGAGAAAATTGTAAGACTTAGAGAAGGTGAAATTACATTTCTTTGCCCCAACACAAGCAGCACATAATGAGGCTAAAATGAAATAACTGAAAAAGTACTTTTCAATGCATTTCGATTTAGGTATACGGTCCGAAGTATTCCCGTCTAGCAAATACGAGATGTGTTTTCGATCCAGCTTGTCAGTATAGTTCATGTCAACTACATTAGCGAAAAATCGCTACTTTGACATGTTAACCATATGCACTTCTGATGGTTCGTACCGACTGTGGAAGGCCTTCGGAATTGACAGAAAAGACGACACCATTAACAAAACATTTTAGTTATATTATCCATGTCAGTGCGTTGGGCCCTATTAGATGACTTAAGTGGCTGAACTTTCTCTTCAGTTTTGGAAACGGGAGCTGAACGTCATATTGTGCAACAAGAACCGACAAAACTGATAGGACATTTGATTCTGCATGGTTTTTTCTGGCATATGAAAAACAAAGCTCTCGCCCAGAACGAGAAAATGAGTATTTACGCTAAGATCCTGCTTGTAACAGTCAGTTTGTGTCCCTTCCGGTTGATACGGGCGAAGTCCGGAGGTTTTCATTCCTGGTTCCCTAAGTCAACAAGACAAAACCAAGGCATCTTATTTCGTGTTAATAACTTGACTTCACAGTAAAAGAATCTGATGGCGTAAAAGGTTCGTATAGAGGTAAACATATATTAAAGCCTACTGTCTCGTCTTTAGGAACGAGCAGAAAATCAATTGTGAAAGGCTTTGAACAACCCAAGTTGACTAAAGGACTAATCAGACAAACCAGACATTTGCTTACTAAAGCAGGAGTAACCAAGGGTTTGGCAGCACTCTCCAATGTCGACAGAAAACCTCAGCTGCAGGGCAAATTCCCTTCACTTAACAACTTACAGTTGGGTCGACTAGACAGGAAACTTAATAAAAGGTCTGGCTAGCGAGTCGGAGGTACGATTTTCAGCGATGAACCGGCTATCGGTACGTTTCTTGCTTGAAATAGTACAAATAGCTCCACTAAGACTTGCCCAACACCTGGCGTCCATTCATTCCCCCCGCCTCCTGAATCTCACTTTGGTGAGATGGTTTGTAGCATGTGCCAGGTGAGACAGTCCTAAGAAAATTCAACTGATGCCATTCAGTCCGAAAAATGCATGGCCATAGTTCGCCTTAATTACGAATGCGTCGAGCAGTAGGGGACAACGGCTGGAAGCTGCAGAAACTATCATTAGGCTTGAGATTAAAGATAAACATCTATTAAGAGCGCATATTATTTGAATATTTGCCACCCTCTTGTTTACAACTAATTAGATGAAGCAGCTTGAAACCAGAACTTTAGTACAGTGGTGGAAGTACTACTACAATAAATCCTGTAAATTTTAACGAATACTCTCACATGACATCTGGTCAGCTTCGCACTTTGTCCCTTTCTTGTGTGGATGTAACCAATGGGACATCCCTTGCCGACAACTCTGAGGCCTTTCGTATTTATTCCGGCTACCATCAATCTGTACTAAAATACATTCTTCAACACACACTCCTACTATAAAAGCGGATAGCCTGTGGTGTTCGACCATTTGTGCCAAGCTTGCTCTACTCCTCGTCAGAGATCACACAAATTTAAAACTACTCATGTATAGTAAATAGCCATATTAAATACGTAAAGTGCATATGGAATTGGTTGCTGCCAAATACTACCTTAAGTTGATGGAGGCAGAGAACCTGGCCCCGTAAGTAGGTTCTGGTGAAGTTTAACACGAACCCAACCATTTATTACCTCTTCCAGTGACAAGTGTACGATTAAAATCCCACGATCATAGTACTCACACAAGTTAACTTTTTAAACAAGTGCACTTAACTGAAAACTTGGTAAACTGAATGTTTTGCTGTAAATAAGGATTAATTTTGCAGACATTTGCACTTCCAGAGAAATCAAAATAATGCACAGGGGAAATGGTGTTAGGAGAGAGTGCGCAGGATGATTGCTTGAAATATTCCTGCTGTTTTAAGCCAGCGACACCGAAAGCGCTGTTCCGGGGAATGTGTTCGTCGCAGGCAGATTGGTCCGAGCTTGAACAGTTAGGCAGGTCTTCGTATCCCCTCAAATAAGATAGAAAAGACAAATAAATTAAAGGGAATTTTTCGCCAATTCGAACCCAAGAGCAAACATGCTCAGCGCATTCAGTAATTTGACCACTTTAACGAGATGCTGAGCTGGTAAGTCATCCTTTTGACAACTAAGTACGAACCAATCTTCAGGGCATTTTTGGTCCATCAATTTTGAGTCTCCTTTAACAAGATCCAAACACAGTGATGTCACGACCGATGCTTAATTTTCTGTTTGTTCACCGGTCTTATTCAACTTGTCTTCTCTTTATAAAGCTCAAGTAACATTAGTTGTCTTCGTCTTCCTATGAACAAAGTCCTCTTAGGCATAGTGCTTATCTCCTTCTTTAAAGCTTATAAATGAACGGTCTCCTCGCATAGGCTTGGCGTATGGGTTCGTTCTTAGCGTTATTTTGTTGAATTGTTCCTTGACCGAGTTAAGCTACTTTATGAAATGTAGTTAACGACGCCCTATAAAAGTGGACTTTATTCCGCCCTAATTTGTGTCATATAATATATTACTTCCGTTCAGCCGCAACTCGATAATGTCAACGGTTTTTGCTATCTGGTTTAAGGCACAATGTGAAGTTTGCGTCATTTCTAAACGCCTGCAACGGCACAAGTAGATAGAGTGGAGGACAGCTAGTTGTGCATTATACATGCAAAGGCATTTATGCGTGAGGCGAATATTAGCCGTAGCGCTCTACGCAAAATTCCAAAAACACCACATTAAATGTTTTTGTAATTTTAGATTGTACTACGGCCGCAAATATTTCTTCTTGATGGTGTGAAATCAATTACGCATAACGTCTGAGAGTGAGCATAAAATTTGAACTTTGTTTTCTGGCAATCGTATCGGTGGCTCAAAGTACTTTGGAATTCCCGTTATCTTCATAGACTTGCCTATGCACTCTACTGCAAGCACTAACCGATAGATCTAAGGTATATATCAAATTAAATCATGCTTAAGTCCACAAAGAACTTTGTAATTTGCGCAGAGTGTTGGTGCAGCTGTAGTCTGATTCATTGCAAATACTTGGAAGTCTTCCAAATTTTAGAAACATTATAAAATTATAACTTAAATATTTTGACAATGTAGATGCTTAGTCACTGTAATCATCCTCATTCATTGGACAGTTATGATACGTCCGCCGGGTCCTGCGTTGCGCCTTATTGAATGGATTGAGGCGGTTAGTTCTATAGACTTGTCCAACGCTCTTAATCGTTACTTCGAAAGGTAATCCCACTTAAAATTGAACCAAATGAATGTTCCGAAAAATAATCGTACTCCGACAGGGGTCAGGTACCTCTAGTATTACCGTCACCATTTTTGTCGCTGACGTCCGGAGAAAAGATGTCAGGCAGGACCATGTTATGGTATTATTTGAGGTGGTCTCTCTAATTAAATCCAGTCCACTGGGCCTGGCGCGATCTTCTCTTCTCGAAACGAGGGGTATGGCATTTAATGCAACGCTTTTAAATCGATGCGAGCTGGTCTATGGAACGCCGATGGGTTCTCCAAAATTTAATCCAATAGCAGAATTGCTCACGGAAGATTTGGAGTAATCCACCTCACCGATAACGGACTCGAGATTTGGATCGATGCGTTAGCAGCACGTTCGTTATGATTAGGAAGTGGAAGCTACTAGGCTTACAGGACTGGCTGGTCGGAATCTTCTCCGATATTAAATTAGCAGGAGAAAAAAAGATACCAAACAGTTGTCATTGTTCGACGTTCCCGTTACTCGCAAAATGGTAAGCCTGACGTCACGGTCGCCGGAATAATTACTTACACACCATATGTCCTCAGTTATCATAGCAATTACCCGATCGTATAGAGATACGGCTGTTTTAAAACGCACTTTCAAAAGATAAAACGCATCACTGCGGCCTGGAGGATGACTAAAAGTATTGCAACATCTTAAAGACCAAATCCTAAGACAGTGGTCAGTTAGACATCGTGAACCAAGCCCGGTTGCGACCACCATCCACCAACGCTTTCTTACTTTGGATAACAAAACCGTTTACTTGTTGTAGCATTCGCATAGGTCCTGGCGATATGCTCCCCTACGTGTCCAAAAAACTAAAATAACAATCCTTCGGTTTGAATGCTCGTGCCTCCAATTTTGCACCCGGGACCTGGATCTTATGTGCTCGCTCTCACTTTAAATGGACTTATATTTATATTCAAAACTTTATTCAGTTCTATACGACAATCGGAGTCTAGGATGTGGACGTTGATGATTGGTTGCACATTTTGCTAATATCAGTGAGCAATATTTAAGGCAATTTACTGTCATCTGCATTTGGTAGAAATTATTGACAATAGGGATTAATAATATTATGTTACCTCCTCGTGAGTAGATACATTTGATTCCTTTTTTCAACGATGATTATATTTCGTAAATCCAACGCGATAAGTTTATTAAAATAATTAAAAATGATGGTCCCTTATCATAGACTAGATGCTAATTTCGGACTCAATGTCCACATACCAACCATTACTCTTTTGACTGCGGTTGCGCTATCACAAAGTGCTCTAAGTGCCTTTTAACTTTCACTCCTTTTCTCAACTCTATTTTTCATCCCCCGCATTATTTCTATCTTCTCCAAAAATGCGCCCTTCTGTATAGTAAAGCATGCAGCACACTGCGTTTTAATTTGACTACAATTCGTTGAAAACATATTTAGTGGAAATGCTAAGAACAAAGGCTTTATTTGCAGCCTTTTCGCTATGGAAGGGTAGTAAAGGTTTTAAATTGTACTTGACTTCACCTAGCAACTAGGCTTTTCATCTGGATAAGCCGTAATGGCTACACTGCAGAAAACAAACTTAAATTTCCTTTGTTTGTGCACCTTCTTAGTAACTATAAATGAGTAGCTAGAATTTTGTTCGGTCAAAGTCGAAGAGTAGCGCAATATCAACTCTGTTGTGAGAAGGCGCCTAATTGGCCCTTAGAAAACAGAGTACGTGGTTTGTTTACGCATGCCAGCCAGGTAATCCGTTGGCGCACTGGAATACATATTACTAGAGGCACAATGGTATTTTTTCAGTTCCCCTTACATGGTAACAGGAAATACAGGCCGATTGACATTGCAGAAAAGGGCAACGGAGACCGGAATGATCATCTACGCCGTTAACAGCCATCAGCCAATCATACCCAACTATAGCTTTGCGACCTCCATGGGACGATGCCGTGACCGTAAGTCTTACGCTCTAACCAAGACATATGCCTCATCACAACCGACAGGGCAATGAATCTGTGGCTCGGTGATAAGGGCGTTGGATTTCTGATCACTAGATCGGGGGATGCGCTAGCAGATTTTGTAAAACTTGGCGTTGAGAATGGTTGACTGGTTATGAATACCAGGCCAAGGATGTCCACATCAGAAGATTCACGGTTGCAAATGACGTCAGTAAGTCTGAATTCTGCCTGTCCTATTGATTTTTCTAATATCATCTGATGTCTTTCCAGGTCCATGTGTTATTGTGTTCTTACTGACAGTACGTCTAATATCACAACAAACTGCTATGCGCACAGGTCACCGCCTGTGCATATACCTTAATCTGTTGATCGTTTAACATTGTCAATATTGACAAGCGGCCTGTAAGCTCGCTTTTCGATGTCTGTGTGGGAAGAACTCATTTAAGGTAGTTACTGTGATTATTATCAGAGCAACGTATGCAAACGCATTAAGCGTGGGATTTGGTGACAGTAAAGCGCGCTTCCGCCGTTGCTCCAATGCCCACCATGTCGGCAAGCAACCGGCGCAACGCTTGTATATGTGGTTTACCTGTCCAGAGTCGGCAGAGGTTATGAAAAAGACGAGCATATCCGTAAGCAGATTCTTGTTAGCGGAAAATGCGAGAATTATATTTGGAGGCGCAAATGCCACCGATTGACACATTCTTAATTTTCCGTTCTATCAGTCTTTGGTCTCATAATATTATCGCCTACATTTTAGTAACGTCTGTTTTTTTGCTTTCGTTGTTGTCCAACATTCATTGCCCGCGAAGCTCGATAATCACTTTGTCTCCCTTACTTAACTGAGATCGTGACGATTTTTATAGCACAAGTATGCATACACTGACTAACGTGGATTTTATTTAGGAGTGTTGCTCTTTGTAACACCTGAAATAGTCAGTTTTTATGTCTAGTTTTGATAATTTTTGTGTAAATGGTTTCTCCATTTAAATTTTTGATATATTTCTCTTTCCTTAAACAAATAGGGCGTTCAAGGGTTCAATACCTGCGTTTTCTCTAAATGAACTGATCCAGACTTAACATATTCTGCATCACTACTCTCCGAAATATTTAATGTGACTACTGATTGAATTACACTATTAAACAATACGCAAATTCACATTCCTTGCGAACTTGCCACAATGGTCACTTAAATGTGTGGCAGAATAAGCAATATTCTTAAAAGATCATTATTTATATACTCTTACGATCTTATTTCTGCAGTTATTCACGAAACAAAATGTATGCCACCTGTTATGTCAACAGTTATCCGCTTTATGTCGTTTGCTGTATCTATGTTCACATATTTTGCATATCTATGGATGTCGCTCATGTCAATCCACTGAGGTGGCCAATTTACAAATACATACGGTTTCAGATGGAAAGATTTTGTAATCATACGAAGTCAGCGAAACCGAATACTCTTGTGAAATCGTTGGGGAAAAAATTCGAACGAGGTCATCCCCTAAGCAAGAAGTTTTCCGTCGGGAATGATTGGGCTTACTCGGTTTTTGACAATCTCCTATGTAAAAATAAAAGCTAGAAAGGATTGATTAAAGCAACAAGAATGCTCGATGTTAAATTAACTGAAAGAGGGGTTTATACCAATAGCAAGCGAAAAAAGACGTTTGTTCCGTATATACTGGATAGAAAAAAAGGTCTGCAACCAAGTGAACTTAGTATTTGAAAACAAATCCGCTTCAGTCTAGGAGAATAAACGTAATTATGCGGCTACTATTTTCATGCAACTAAGTCCTCAATATCGTTGGTGAAAATTTTTATTACACTGAACCAGAAAAAAATTCGAATTAGGTTTTTAAATCCTTATTCCACACTACAACGTCTTCCTCATTTTGGGCCATGCTATGGCCTCAAATATTTTCAGCAGCAATTAAGGGTGAACTACAGACAACTTTGGACAGCAGACGTGAAATTAAAAATTTGGTCTGTCAAATCTCAGGCTGAACACGGCCCGTGCGTATGTCGTCACAGCTGAGGCATAGGATAAAGGCGGCGATATAGCCGGCTTGCCAAAGACAAAAAAGCTTATCTTGCTTATCTTGCAATACGTAAAGTCTAATATCTAAATTAGATAAGCTGAAGATATACGTTAACCAAACCTTACTTGATGTAATATCCATAACTAAAACGTGGCTCATCTCGAGCGTAGACGATCGCGAGGTCGCTTTATCCGGTTTTCACTTGTTCAGAACGAACAGATTGGGACTTCAAGGTTTGGTTGTGCTCACGTGTGTTGAATGTGGCCCTTTTGCGTCAGAAAAAGGGGGACAGTTCGCGCGCACAACTGAAACAATTTGGTTCATCATCGAAACGCCGGGGTCACAAGCTCTTGAGATCCTGACGGTTAACCGCTCACAGAGAAACGGCCCGCAGTCAGACATTAGTCTAATAGAGGAGTTACAATCGATTTCAATCCGACCAAATGTTACGATTCTGGGCAATATTAACGTTCCGAATACTGACTGGGATCTGATTTCTATCCCAGGCTCAGAATTTAAGTTCGATCGCCGTTTACTCAAAGCAGTGCGAAGACCGCATCTCACACAACACGTCTAATCTCCAACCAGACTACGTGAAGGGCAAGTAGCTAACTGCTTAGACATTGTATTGACAAAGGTACCTGAAAGCGTTGATTTCGTAAACTGAGTACCTACTCTCGGAAAAAGAGACCATGTAATTCTACCGTAGGAGTATTCTCTTTTCTCTGTACCTGATCAAAGCATTATAATTTGACGCAACACATGGCATGATGACTTCAATTAAATGCGTCTCAACATGTGTCTTGGAGCCTGGAAATCAGCATTCACGAGATGTGTTCTCAGGAACTGTGTAGCACATAAGGCCCTACTGAATGATCTTATCATCAGATACTGCCATATGTCGAAAAAGAAAATCACCAGAAAGACCGCATGGCTAAAGGGTGCATTAAAAGTTGAAGAAAAGTGTAAGCAAAAGCTCTGTAAATCTTATCTCAGGGATAAGACAATCGAATCAATGAATAGGTATATGGCTCAGTTCAGTTCAGTTCAGTTTATTTGAGTGAAATATAGGTGTTAAACCTTTGAACTCCCTATCTGTTACAAGGAGGCGAACAATAATAAAAAACAATTTGAAAATGGAAACATCAAACGGCTACAGAATTTCTTCAGATTGGCAACGTTTTGTAAGCCAGACAGATAAACGAGTTAAAAACATTAACGTTACTAAATGTGCTGTACAGTAGTCTGTCTAGGGATAGTTGGTGCTATCTCAGTTTCAGAGGGAGACGAATTGAATGCCAACACACATTCAACAGACATGGGGCAATATTAAAACAACAAACGTTACTGAAATACAGGAAGTAATATAACAACATTAATAAACTGTTCAAACGAAATGCTAGACAATCTGTCAGGTGGCATTATGACGATTGGAGGCAATCTGGTCCAAGTTGCGCTTAAAAGCCTCGACGGAGGTGGACATGACGACACCTGCAGGCAGAGCATTCCAGGCCTCGATCACTCTGTTTGAAAAGAAGAACTTCCGAATAAGATAAAGGGTCTCGTTTACAAAGCCGCCAAGACTTCGAGGGCAACCTTTTAAACTGTGCAGGAGAAAACCCAAAGCTCTTCTTCAACTACATAAAATAAGGTACTCTCAACAGGGATCCCATTCCTAAGTTAAAAAGGGATGATGACGTTGAATTTTACAAGGATGACAAAAAAGCTGAACATCTGTTCAGGTTCTTTCAGTCGCTATTTGGGAGGGAAGTCGCTGTACCCGGTGATCACTATAATGTGGACGATGTCCTGAAAATTGACTCAGTGGTTCTCACAAAAACCTATTCTTCAACAAGAACTACTAGAGCTAAAAGCAGCGACATCGCCCGGTCCCGACGGAATACCACTAAATTTGTTGAAAGAGTAGCCACATAATTGACAGAATCTCTGTGTCTCCTCTTTCAAGCCTTTATTGATGCAGGCGAACTGTCTCCTGAGGGGAAGACTGCGTGAATTGCACCGATACATAAAAGTGGCAGTCGCGCTTCTGCAAACAACAACCGACCGGTAAGCCTCATCCCCGTATGCTGCAAAGCTATGGAGCGAATTATCAAACGCAAACTGATGCGGTTTTTAAAGCAACATAATTTTCTGTTTTTTGCACAGCATGGGTTTCGCAGAGGAAGGTCCTGTTTGACCAGTCTACTCTACTGTCTTGGACAGTGAACCCGAGTGATTAATGAAGGAAACGTGGAGCATGTAGCCTATATAGACTTAAAGAGGGCATTCAACAGCGTGCTACACCAACGTCTCCTATGCAAGCTTAGCCGCATAGGGGTAAGAGGCAAGTTTTTAAGTGGATTTAAGACTTTGGGATCGGTCGGTCTCAGACTGTCCGTCTTGGTGGTCAGCAATCGGCAGGGGGAACGGTTACAAGCGGAGTACCTCAGGGCTCCGTTTTGGCCCTATCCTCTTCCACATCTATATTACTAACTGCGTCCGTGATTTGCACTGCAACAATGCCATGTTTGTTGACGATATAATGCTTTGGACCGTCATCTGTACGAGGACGATGAAGCAAATCTACAGGCAGACTTAAACCGACTCGAACAAAAGTCAGGCCACTGGCTCCTCTCATTTAATTTTACCAAATGTAACATTGTGAGAATTTTCAAGACCAGCTCTGCGCAACGGAAGACCTACTATATAAATCACACACAGCTGCACGCGGTAGAGATTCAGAAGGATCCAGTTGTGTGGATAACATCTTCACTAAGGCCATCATTTCACCGCTTGAAAGCAGCGAAATCCACAATGTCCAGTTTATAACTCATCAAGCGGGCCTTTTCGAAATTCGGCAGAGTGCTTTCGCAAGGTCTCCGGGATTTTTGTGCGCCCACAATTAGAATTTACCATTCAGGCCCGGAGGTCCTGGTCTTTCAAAGCTCGTGCCACCTTCAACAAGTCCAACGGCGGACAACCAAGCTTTTCAGAGGTCATAAAACTCTATCTATCGATCTTGACCTCTTTCGCCTTGATTACAGACAACTATGTGACGACTTAATTCAAACGTTTCGAATGCTACGGGTTCAGGACTGCGGCCTCGCATCCGGTGACTTCTTTGAGCTGGCCACCATTACTAGCTAGCTCTGAAACTACGTGTGACAGGGGCTAGACGCAAGGGGGCCCTTCTTTAGCCACAGAGTGTTAAAGGCATGGAATTCCCTGCCTGTGGACGTCGTCAGGTCCTCATCCGTGGACACATTTAAGAGGAAGCATGACCATTACTGGGATATGTACCTCCACGGCATCAGAAACTAACAAATTTCCTCCCTGTACCGCCTGCCCCCCAACGTTGTACGTTACAAATCATGCTACTCCCAATATTTGGGCAGTATTCTTTTATGAATTTCGTTATCTCCTGACCGAAGCATATACGTTTGCTTCGATATTACTTGGTCCATTCAGTACTGCGTACTGGTCGTTATGTAATTTTGGCATAGAAGGCATTCACAGGCAAATTTATACCCGCAACCAATGCTTGTTTTATGTGATCACTTACTTAACTTTCCCTGATCTCGCCATGCACATTGTTTTTATGACGTTATTGTTACCAAAAGGCAGTTCAAAGGCGCTCGCCTACCTTTCCCTTGAGAAATCTGATCTGATCTGAACAACCGGATATAGATCCTGGAAATTACGTTAAATCATTCGTTTTCGGGTCCGAAAAAGATTTCGCAATTTGCCTTAAGGACTGGTTGCTGCTGCAATCGGTTTCTTTTCTGATACATGGAAGTCGCCCACGTGTTAAAAGCTATTAAGTAGGCATTATGCCAATGTTTGCGATAAAGCATTGTTATCATCTTAAAACATCAGCTATTCATGGTGCGTTCAGCGACAACACGGCGTTTTGCACCTTAGCAAATGGGCGGCAAAAGCCCAGCGCACCTAGCCTTTACCTGAAAAGGCAGTCCCACTTATAATAAAGCTAGATAACTGCTCGTCAAAATGAACTTTCACCGAGAGGGTTCAAGAACATCTATAAGTACCGCCACCCAATGTCTCGTTTACGTCAGGGTAGAAGTTGTCCGAACCGACCTCATTATAGTAGTATTCGGCGTGATCGATGACTACCAGGGCTGCAGCTACCCAAAGGGCCTCTTCAGCCGCAGCCTACACAAACGCCAAAGCAGAGCATTTGGGAGCGAACCAGCGAGTTTATGTGCCCGGTCACAACCGATATGACTGTCAGCCCGTGACTCTGTGGTAAGGGTTTTGGACTTCTGACCACGAGGATGCGTTGTCGAGCCTAAGGGTTTGTAAAGTCTAATGTTGGATATTGCTGGAAAAAGGTCCACTCAAGACGTTTACTTGTTGTAGCCGACGTTCCTGTGTTCTCGCTTCACGTTTATTTTCCCAGTATCATCAGACAGCTTGCCAGTCCCATGTATTATCGTGTTCTTTCTGACTGGTACGTACAATGGGTGGCACATGTTCATGGCCGTCGATTAGTTGAGGTTGGAATAGGGTCAGATCAGTAACAGACTTGACTTAGCGGTAGAACGCTGGCGGCATGAACCAAAGGTGCAGATGTGCGAAGTGGTTTTCGTACTTAAGGCGTTGATTGTTGCTGCTCTAGTTAATTTAGCAGACAGCAGACTTGTTATTCACAGATTCGCCTATCACAGTCTCAGGCAGACAAAAAGGCATTCGATCTCTTGCCGTTGCAATGAGGAAGGACAACCTAATCAGTAGTTGCGAAAGTTTGCAAAGGCCGCAACTTACAGCGCTTACGAACATATGAAAACATTTGATATGATTAAGACTATATCAAGACTTCAGTATTTAATAAGTTAATGACTTAATTTTACTTCCATCAGGACGATGGTCTCTTCGTTTATAAAACAGTTGTAAGCCTTTTGATGTATGTTTAAATAAGAGTTTACCTTAACTGTTTCTGCAAAACTGGTAATCAAAAGGGACATGGGCCGAGATGCGAATAAATAGCCAGAATCCCCAGCAAGACTCAATAAGGAAATATAAAATATTTATTAAGCGTACACTTGGGTTGGGCTTTATTTCCATGCAATTCAGTTTACAAGTTGTAAGTCCATTTCCCTTTAGTTAAGCCTGATTTTTATGCTGCTCACTTTCTCAAATCTCATCCTGCTCGCTTGTTTTCATAGATGTTCGTGGAGGCGAAATTCACCGAATATTCACCTAGCGGTAATTTAACTATTAAACACTCAATCTGTTACGGCTGTTTACTAAAAAGAACGATGGAAATAAACAGAGACAAAATGTTTAACATTATTTTGCTGGTTAAATTGCCTAGATGTAGAAACTTCCTAACATTGGCAGCTGGAGTGTATGCGTGTGGTTGGGGGTGTGATGGTACGCCCAGGTGCGGGTACGACCGCGTGGGACACCTGCACCCTCGCCTACTTCTGGTCTTTTTGACTCCGTCTTTGCATCAGGTCCATGTTTGGAAGCAGGAGAGAGTGAAATTGATGCTGCACAAGTCTACGGTTGCTAAAAACTAGTTCACGCGCAAGTTACCGTGTCTTTCGAACCTTGCTGTGGAGCACATGCTGGACAGCGTCAGTGTCGACGATCAGACTGTCGTGTGTATTTGTAATCAGGGATACCTTAATTACTCTATTAGCCATGCCTTATGAAGTATTAAACTGTTCCATTAGAAAAAAACGCTTAATTGACGTTGGGATATATATCCTCGTGCAGCAGAATGCCCAACTGTTTCACTTGCGCCAGAAGACCGAATTTTATTGTGAACGTTTTACAGCCGCCTAAGATCAACACACTCGACAACGATAACTGCTTGCGTACTATGCTTTGTCGTGGATTTTTGATGCAACCAAGTGTTCTTATTATGTTGCAAAAAATAAGCATAAATATTTTTGTCAATTCGTTTGACAGAAAATTGCCTTCTCAATAAATTGTAATTTAAAGGTAAACCACCTTTTCTTTTTTAAAGTGTTTATTTTTACGATACTGTTTAAAGCTGTGTAGTCCTCTTTCACACATCAGTGTATCTGCACGTTTAGAAGTATTTTTCATGCGCCACATAATTAGGTGCATATCTTCTGTAGACTGTTGTGCGTCCTCTCTATCACCTATCACACGAAGCACAGGAAGGAGTGGTTTCACTAATATCGAAAGTGTACAGCATGTAGTTTGCAACCTGCAAAAGAAATTTCAAAATTATTTGAGAACTTAAAAAATT
Source organism: Spirometra erinaceieuropaei (assembly GCA_902702965.1). Lineage (NCBI taxonomy): Eukaryota > Metazoa > Platyhelminthes > Cestoda > Diphyllobothriidea > Diphyllobothriidae > Spirometra > Spirometra erinaceieuropaei. Next base: position 1,932,191 of record CACRXP010000033.1, on the reverse strand, counting down.
TTCCAATCCAAAAGATACCATCCCCTCAACTGTAACATTTTGTAAATACGTAATTTTTTGCTACATGAGAGTAAGACGAAGTGTCTTAATGTGTAATTTCTACAAACAATTTCTATATATAGGGAAATAATAAACTTGTAAGAAAGGTCAACAGCAAATGTGTACTCATTTCTTGCCGTGTTGTGCTCTTATGTGCGTGACACGAAAGTTCATTGACCAACCGACGTCCTGCGGTAAATAAAATCTATTCGAAATGTGCTGCGTGGTGACAAATATTATATTATCACCAAATTAATCCCGTCTGATAAATCACACGTTGTAAACCTTAAACCAAAAAGTGTTTTAGATGGGTTTTATGATGCACGTTTTGCTTTTCAGTGCAAGAGCACAGACTATGCTATTATGTTTTCCCACTTGTGAATGTTATCGTATGATTCTAGCATTTGCACACTTGACCGGCTCTTAATAAGCATTAACTATTTATTAATTAATATACGAACGGCAATAATCGATAAAAATATTTAGTTTTAAAGGGAAAAATTCTTTTTTGGTTTCTTGCATTCGAAGGTGCGCGGCTTTAGCAGTCTGTGGATGTTATCAGGGAATACGTATGGCCAACATCAGTTGCTTGTCATGCGATCGAAGACAGTCAGTTGTTCACATGAAGTTTGGAAGGGCACTTTTTTGAATGTGACAAAAATGTCTACTCAAAATGATATTACTCTCAGTGGTAGTATGACATCACTGAGCGAGTTGTGAGTGACGTTCATGGCATTTGCATATTTTATAAATCGAAGGGCATTACATTGCACACGGGATAACCTTTCTTTCGAGAGCAAACCCGAGGTAACCTTATGGAAACGATGACTGTGAGCACGATAACAACTTGGATGAAGATGTATAACTCAATGCATTGGAAAATTGCTTTGGTTGTTAAGTAGTTAATATGAATACATGAGTTATGAATAAAGTAAAAAAGTACAGACCGCCACCTTTTTACATTATAAGGCGAGCTTGAACTTAACTGAAACAGGCATAGTAAGTAGCCAGGAAAGGCCGTGCCGGATAGAAAATACTATTTGGATTTTTGAACTATGTCAGCGGTTGGATGCAGATAAGTAGACGCCGCATGGATGCCGTCCATTGTGCAAAAATCTTTCGTCGTGAATCTAGGGCGTTCGCGTTGAAGAGCAGCATAATTAGTCTTTATAGATATTTCAGCAACGTGTACTACCCGAAGCGGTTAATTGCAGGCTAATTCGCACATGCTAGTGAAACTCGCAGAGCAAGCTTTAAGGTTTTACTGGTACAACGCCAACTTAAATAATTGAAGTGACTAGTCCTGCATTTTAAGTCAACGTTGGCGATTAAATATACGTTAATTTTTCCGTTTTAGCGCAATTTTGATTTTGCTTGAAACGCGCAGCCTATTTTATGAATGAAAATGGGCCAAGGCATTTCGATTTCAGACAATAATATAAACCGTAGGGTGCTTAAAGTTCAATCAAAAGCAAAACAGGCGTTGATAGCAGAATTGAGAACTCAATAAAGGCGCTGTTTGGTTGCATATAAGGTCGGAAAATTAATAAGATATGCTGACATTATCTCTTAAAACATCTGACGTGCGACAATCAAACACGAAGGCTGCTCCTACATGCAACCCTAGGCTGTGTACTAAACGTTAACCACAAACTCAGATTCTCTCACCAGATATTATGCCCATTTTTAAACCCATCGATATATCCTGTAAAGGGGCATAGCTCAAGGGCAACCTTACACTTTGATTGTATGCATTAAAATTGACGCAGAAATTTTTTTATTTTTATGATTGCACAATGCGACCTATTTAAAAGTTTGTCTGAGTTCTTTGACTGCAAGTTTACATATTTGTGAGAACGTGTGTCAATGCGCCCCTTGCAGATATACTTAAATCAAAAGATGTCAGAATTTAGTTGGAATTTTATTGTGTTCAGTTTTGTCTACCTTGCGCATTGAAAATGATTTTGTCCATTGGCAGTAAAACTGCGACATAAATTAGCATACGTCGTTGATGGATTTAAAGAAGCGGAATACGAAATCTACAAAATTTCATAACGTCGCCAAAAGCATATCGGAATTAACAAAATTGAAACTAACCTAGCCAGTGAAGGAGTCCCTCACTGACCACGGTCTGATACCACGTATATCAGTTAAGGCGTTTAGCAAGCTACATAACTTGAGGACTTGTAAGACGACAATCAATTTCCTGAATTAAAGCTCTTTAGAGATCTGATGTGTTCTCTATCTTGACTCAGGGCTAGAATTTAATGCAGCCTATGTTCTGATCGAAATCCTTAAAGTTGTCTTTTTTATTCAAAAGAATTACTTTAGAAATGCGCCGTAATAAATTATAATAGTTACCTATCATTTAAACTATTTCCGGTACACCTTGGTGGGGTATGGCGAGACCTTGCGTTTTATACGTAAAGGCTACTTACCCAAATGCGTTTTTTGTTCCTGTGTGAGAATATACTAAGGTCAGTGGTCGTCTCGCCGTTTTTTCTATGGATCGCCATTAATGTAAAATTAAAAAATGCTTACGAAACTTTTATTTTTTTACCGGTTTGATGACGTATTGACGCCCTTAATTTGTTTTTGCAAAAAGCTCTGTTAACAACATTTGCTACTCATTTTCGCGCGAGTAAAAAACCCAAATCAAGAAAGCGCAGTTTGATGGCTCCAGTCAGTCGCCAACTTGTTTTAAAACGTTATCTTATTTTGAAGGGAATAATGGCTTGTTCCGCTTTACAGCATAATTCTAGAAATTTTTCGACTCAATTTTCACGGGTAGGAGATGTCGAATTTGTAGGGATAACGAGCAAAATGCCAGGTGTTTGTTTCAAAAAATAAGGAAAGAAGAAAATAATCCCTCCAGATCGCAACCGACACTACATTTAACGGTGTCCACTGTTGGCGACTGCAGCTCGTTATCCGCGACCAAGTGAAACAATAAAACCATCTTATTCTGGTGGTTCATTGACTTGTAGGTGTCCGCATTGCAGTGGGAGCGTATAAGGTAAAACGCGACGAAATTTCGAATCAAGCTTAAATTCTAGCCACGTTTTTTAATAATGATAGGGGTCAACGAGAAAGTCAGGAAAATCTTTTGGAAAAAGCACGTGTTTTAAAGCACAGGAGCCATTGATTGGTCTATGGAACAGCGTTTAATTCTAAAGCTAAATCCAGGGAATGAAGCAAAGACTGGGGCGTGACTGTTAGGACCGCCAACATACTAAAGATCTGCTCATTCTTGGGCTTCTTCTTAAGAAGGACAGCAATATAATAGGCTCTGTAGAGACTTGAGGAGAGGAAATCTGAAGGTCAGTGACCGCGTTGGGAATAATGGCCGACATAAAAGATGGAGCTGTGAACGCAGGGTTAAGTTTAGCTTTAGGTGGCGCTGTACTGTGAGTGCAGCCGTACCGAAAGTGTCAACGTTAAACCAAGATATCATCTGGTGTTTGCTGTCCGAGTACTAAATCTATATTCTGTCAGGTGTGCTTACCGTAAACCCTAAATCCCTGTCCTTTCCTTTCATCCCAAGCGTCTTATGCATCCTTAACGTTAAGCCTAAGGCTAAGTCTAAAATGGCATTTTATTATATGTGACATTATGTTATAATACTTCTCAGAATATTTCTGCGATTTTCAACAAACCCTCTTTCACTCTGTGTCTTTGATTTCTTTTCTTCTCATTATTGTTTAAAAGGTGGAAGTTTCAGAGGGCATTTACGTTAAAATTGGAATTCAAAAGAAAATAAGCCGACGTATAAATACGCCAATGGTAATTTCGAAATAATAGAATATTAAATCGAAAAGAGGGGCCGAGGGTTATAGCACACGACATAAATAAAACAACAACCGTTGGTCAGATTCGTTTGATTTAAATTGAAATTGGAGGCAAAATGAGCCACATATTGTCACCCACCTGGTCATCATTTTTTTATCTCATTAGTTATTTTAAGTGTTCCTTGAGGAATACAGAACTTGAGATTAAGTCTCCAAGCGTATTCTTTTGAGAAGTCCGGGGTGCCATCAGTCTGCGGAAATTAATATTAATACTTGTCTGTGCAGTACATGTTGGACAAATTATTTTATATAACAGACCATAAAGCTATAATTAACGAGGTTGTCTTTGCAAAAATTAATTTCAATTTCGTCTTGTCGGACTATATTTGGAAGAGTTACTTGCAAGTGGGAATGTCTTCCAGTCTTCCGGTATTCAAAAATAGCCGTTTACCTTATCCGCCCTAGCCAGGAGTATTATAAATCTTTCTTGAACTAAAGATGCAGGCAAATAGAAGCGAAGAGCCGAGTCCCAGGAAGTAGTCTTGAAGAAGGAGACATGATCGCCGGAACAAGAGCTTTATTAGCCTGACGTTTCGGATTCCTACTCGAATCCATCATCAGAGACAAAAGAGCAGAAACGTGAACAAGAATGGCCGAACACGCGGCAGCGGTGCGCAGAAATGACGCCAGCTCTCAAGTTGCGGCTCATTCGACGAGACCCGGCCACACATTTAAATTCGATGAGGCCGAAATTCTCGCAATAGGTGACAACCGAGTGAGCCGAGAGCTACTGCAATCATGGTTTACTGGCCTCCAGTCCATCAACAAGTGCAACGATCTTCCCATTCAATACAGCGTGCTGAGACTTCGTCTAGGCGGAGTAATTGGCCACGCGGGAAGCGCACTGGTGAACACTCGTCCCAACACCCGGGTCAACGCATCAGATGGTCGAGCAATCATCACGCCAACATCCAACGCACGTGATGAAATTGCGGCAATTATCGACTCGAATGTCGGCCATCAAGCAATGATCACCCCAAGTGTGACAATCCCGGATGAAGGGGGAAGCCGTGAACGTTCATAGGCAGGCGGTAGCATGGCTGCTGCATCCTATAAATACCGCAGCCCCTTGTGCAACAACCACCGTTTCTGCTCTTTTGTCTCTGATGATGGATTCGAGTAGGAATCCGAAACGTCAGGCTAATAAAGCTCTTGTCCCGGCGATCGTGTCTCCTTCTTCAAAAGATGCAGGCTTCCGTCGAGTATAACGAAGATTTTCAAAAAAAGATCCTCATTTTTGCTCGGGACAAGGTTAACATTTTGCTTTTAGTTCTTTATAATTTTGTAGAAGGAACCACGTGCATAACGAGAACTAACAGAAAAAAACCCAACTACTTAACATCCGTCATTTCTATTCCTTTGCTTGTAAATAAAGCTCAAACTCTGAGAGTATAGCTTAATGAATACATTCGGCTGTCATTTTCGCAAAAATGATCTTGTCGATAGCAGCCTGCTCTAATTAACTGTTAATGTCTACGTCCTGCAACCCGAAATTTTTAGTGCCCAATTTCATTTTCACTCAAATGAAATGTCAGTTTCTGCCCTCCGTGAAAAGCCTATTGAAAGAGCCTTCATAATTTATGCATTCTATCGGTAGCTATTACTGACATTATTTCTCAAGCTGTTGTAATTAGAGGGTATTAAGTGCAAGTTGTGATATAATTAACATGCTAGTAAATTAATGTTTTTTACGCACAGGTAAAATTCTCAAAAATGTGCCCGCATTTTCGTAAACATTGGAATTCTTTCGTCCACGAGTTGGCTATAGACAGGAACGGTAACCTGACGCTGACGACTGTCTTATGTCCGAGAGGAATTAAGACACACTAAACTCATGGGGAGAACTTGCGACTGAGGCACAGAATTTGACAGATTACGGAATTGGCATTTTGAAGCCCAATTAAAGGTTAATTTTGAAAATAATTTCTTATCTTACTTAAATGCTTGGTTGAAGACCAATGAAGATTATTTTCGGTTTTTAAGACAGGTACTTTATTGAAGTGCCTAAAATGTGCAATTTAATAAGATGGGAGAGTAAGGTTTTTGCCTGTATTTCGATCGCGCTTCGAAAATGCAAGGCATGCAGCGGCGCGCGAAATCTGTTAAAAAAATTTACTGCTCTTAAGAAGCTGGAATATTTACGATACAGTTTACTGTGTCACAGTTCTAGAAAGACAGTTCAAGTGTAGCGGAAATAGGGGTTTTTTGAGAACTCAGTGATTTTCCTTTTTTCTTCCTTCGAAAACAGTCTCCCGAGATTATACAGGCAGCTCTGTTTTCGTAGGTTGGCGAGTACGTGTTAAAAAAACGACTAGCTGTAAGCATTTACTGAGTTTTTCTTGTTACGCTTGAATCCTATTCGCCTAAATCGGTAGTGACGTGTGCTTGTTGGGAAAATCCTTTACTGGTTTGATATATAATCAGTGTTCTGTACTAAAAAGGGATTTTGTTTTATTTCATGTGGTTTCAAGTCCTCGGTCTAATCCTCGTCTCTAGCTTCGTTTTCGGAGACGAAAGCAGTGAGTTTGTTTGAATCTGAACGTAACATTTATAAATTGCAGTATTTTACCTTGCTTGTAATGTATAAAGAAGTTTGGCTCAGGTAATGTAAGGAAAATGGACATATATAAATTTCATATCCTCCATTATTATAAGTAACGGTAGGGTAATGGGTATTATGAACTTCCTAGCTTGGCTGCGCGCTAACGAACGCTTCCGAGTAGGTTAAATTGGGTGATCAAGAAGTTGAACAGGCAATGAGATTGAGATGCATTCCCATGTGGGAACTGCGCGGTCCATCTGAAATTGTGAGACAAGAAAATAGAGAAGGTCGACGTTATTAGACGAAATAGTAAATACAAAGGCGAGACGGATCATCTGCCAGTTTTTACAAACGCTCTTCCAAAAAATGGTGCATTAAGGAAGACACAGTTTGCCAATGTTAAACAGAAGCTGACAGTCGAATGCTGCACAAATCATTTGGAGAAGGATGAGCTGGAGTAGATTTAGGGTGCATTAAATGATAAAATACTGAGAGCACAAGGCAGAACAGCAAATAATTCAACACCATTCGGCTGTCAAACATCAGTTGAAATACCGCTTAAAGAAGTGGGTATACCGCTATATAAATCAATTCCAGGGCGGACAATAAATATTATGGTAGAAAATGAATATACAAAAATAAAACAAATTGGACTTAAAAATCACAAAAACAATTCCATAAAAAAATTTGGCAAAACACAAACCTGATATAACATCTGACAAAAAGGAACAGTGGAAACCTAGGAAGCACGAGAAACAAGGCGTCATCCTGTTCGGGCAGCCATATATCTGTCATTCAAATAACGTCTGGGAAAGGTCACACATACGAATTACGCGTTCATCCATTTTTTGGCTACACTTTAAGCCTTGGCGTATATGAGTTTGATTTTTTGCATGTGACTGAACCATATCTGACTGTGATTAATCAGTAAAGATTACAATTCATGTAGATTTCATGATTGCACTAAACCGACGGACTTGCATAGAATCGGCGTCTCAGGAATCTAAATTGTAGGCGTGATTCAGTCGCTGCTACCACGCTGGCATATAATGTAACAGGTGAAT
>CACRXP010000033.1:1857206-1924615 GCA_902702965.1 Spirometra erinaceieuropaei | reverse complement strand
TGCCAACTGTGATGGGGATGTAACGACTTAGCTTTTACATCCTATAAATGCTGCAACACCTGGGCGATCCGCTTCCCTTATCTGATGATGGATTCGAGTAAGGATCCGTAACGTCAGGCTCTTGATCCAGCGATGGTGTCTCCATCTTCGCATAATACATTCAGTCATTCACATCTGACTGAGTTACAGTTGTCACTAATATAGAAATTATTCATTGCAACACGACATGAGGTTTGGAATACTCGCAGAGAGGACGACTATTTATATTAAGGCGGTGCCTGGAAATGACTATTGTGCTCAACTCCCATGACAGACTCGTCGATTTCTAAAGTCCAGTTTCCGACCTGACAGTGCGACACATACGGGTCCAGAGTGGAATATCCGTGTAGGTTTCAGAGATGCCTCTTTCAGTGAAAAATTCGACACCACCTCCACAGTCTGCTTATGACTGCGGCAAAGCAAATGTGTCTGAAACTGCAAGTGCTAATTACTACATCCGGAAACATTTGCAATGACCACGGCGAAACAAAATCGCACGTATGTCTGGGCATATAATAGGAGCACGACTGTAGTACTCGCAGAAGAAGGCATAGATGGCCATTACTGTTGCACAGGCTTATTCTGGTCATATACATATTTCAAGGTTTTGGACCGGCTGTAGTGACAATTGTGCTTCCTTCGGAACACGGTCGAGGTTTTTCTGAGTTTTTATCATCCATTTACTCGCTCATGTGTGGATTCATGTTTTGCCTTGGTGCACGTCTGCTCATTTAATTACTGAGCTGTGCCGAAGATTCTTGGTAGGCAGCGGGAAGAGCCACACATCGGTTGATGAATTTTGTCCCTGTGTGCTAAGCTTGAATTTTTTCCCTGGCTATGCAATCCTTTCATCGGCCCATAATTAGGGCATACTGAAAGGCGAACGAGTGTCCGGAATCGCCGTAGTGTTCGGCTGCCAGAGACAAAGGGTCCATTCGCCTTACTGCCCTAATGTGTTCTCTAACACGGGTCTGTACCCGTTTGCCGGTCTCCCCAATGTACTTGACTTCGCAGGAGTTACACTGAATCCAGTAGATGACGTTCGTGGTTACTCCTAGTGACAGAGGGGCCTTATGTCTCATGACTAGATGTTGAACTGTTGACTCCGGTCGGTGGGCGATGCGGATCCCCAGCGGTCTTCAGAGACGGGTGACCGCCTCAAAAACGCCGTCGATGTATGGAAGCGCCCGCCATATTTTTGGTCGTTCTGGCACCAAACGTCGGCTCGGTTCGGCCTGTCTGCCACCTTCGAAGAAATTGTAAGTATACCTGTTGCCCATGAAGAGGCGCTGGAGGTAGCGTAGTTCTGACCTTCTGTCATCCGGCTCGCTGCAGTGTGTTTCTGCCCTTCTGTACAGTGTTCGCACACAACTGCGTTTTGACCTAACGGGTGCTTACTGTGGTATCTCAGGATTTGGCGTGTATTAGTGGCCTTCCTATATACCGTCGTTTTAAGGTGCCCGTTGGGTTTTCGATGGATGAGAACGTCCAGGAACGGCAGTTGCTTGTTGGCTTTCGCCTCTAATGTGAACTGGATGTCAGGGAAAACAGAGTTCAGGACATCATGGAATTCCTTGACCATTTGTCGTTTAATGATAACGAAGGTATCATCGACATATCGAGCCCAAAATTTCGGCTTATGTGTTGAGAAAACGAGGGTCTCTACTTTTTGGAGAACTGCCTCTGCGATGAAGCCCGAGAGCAGTGATCCCATTGGCGTCCCCTTGGCCTGCTCGCAGGTCATGCCTTCAAAGTTAAAGTACGTCTTCAGGCAGAATCTTAGCAATTGGACTAGATGTCTCCGTTTGACCGTCACATCCATCTCGTCGTACTGACTCTCGAGCAGCTCGCTGACCGTTTCGACTGCCAGGTCTTGCGGAATCGAGGTGAAAAGAGAAGTTACGTCGAATGACACAATGACCTCGTCTTCGGTAAGTCTCAACCCTTTGATCCGCTCCAGGAACTGAGTCGCTGAACAGACCGTCGTGCCCGCGTCCGAGGTGAGAGACCTCAGGCGTCGGAAGAGCCATTTAGTCAAAGGGTATGGAACGCTCACCGATCGTTCTTACGGAACTAACGTCTTCCGTTGTGCCTTATGAGCTAGCTGTCTCGAGCCCAACCGGCAGCCGCACATCGGCGCATGTTATAGGCAGAATGACATTGCCGACAAAGACAAGGAAGTTAGTTCCGTAAAAACGACCGGTGAGCGCCCCCTACCATTGTATATTCCCGTTCGAAAACGACAGGGCAACGGGCTCGTGGCCCAGTAGTTATAGGCATGGACTTCTAACAAACATGTCGCCAATTCGAGCCTCGGGTTGACCAGATATCGGGTTTGGCTTATAAGACAGAAATGGCCATTCTAGTCTTCCTTGTCTTTGTCGGTAATGCCATTCTGCATATATATATATATATCAGAGGGGATACGACAGAGTCTGGGGGGTAAATTGATACTGCACTGTTTTGGGCTTGTTTGCTGTGTCAATCTACACCCCAGACACTGTCGTCTTCCCTCTACTATCATAGCTTGGCCGACTTCGGCCTGGTAGGTGGATGACTGTTCGTGGCCCCTATCGCCCATACGAAACGTGCTTGCTTCGGGAAGCCAATGGATCTGTGTGCGCCCATTCCTGAGTGAATATATATATATAAATATATATATAGGCAGAATAGTATTACCGACAAAGACAAGGGAGACTGGTCTCCCTTGTCTTTGTCGGTAATACTATTCTGCCTATATATCATGCGCCGCTGTGCGGCTGCTGGTTGGGCTCGAGAGAGAGAGTCCATAAGGCACAACGGAACGAGTGAGTTCCGTATGAACGATCGGTGAGCGCCCCCTAACATTAAATATATATATATATATCAGCGAGGAGGGACGACAGAGAATGCGGGTAGATTGATACAGCACTGTTTCGGGCTTATTCTGCCTTCATTCAGCCAATCATAACCCTGACCACCAGCAGCTGAGACCAGAAACACAAACATGCGCACAGACGCACCTGGCGCAGTCGGTCCACCACTGAGGCCTACCAGATGGGTCATAAGCACTTCATCGAACCGAAGTTCATCAGTGCCTCGCCACCTGTCATTCTCTGTCGCTGCAGATCGGGTATTTATCAATCAGGAATGGGCGCACACCGATCTATTGGCTTCACAAATACCCGATCTGCAGCGACAGAGAATGACAGGTGGCGAGGCACTGATGAACTTCGGTTCGATGAAGTGCTTATGACCCATCTGGTAGGCCTCAGTGGTGGACCGACTGCGCCAGGTGCGTCTGTGCGCATGTTTGTGTTTCTGGTCTCAGCTGCTGGTGGTCAGGGTTATGATTGGCTGAATGAAGGCAGAATAAGCCCGAAACAGTGCTGTATCAATCTACCCGCATTCTCTGTCGTCCCTCCTCGCTGCTATTATGACTTGGCCGACTTCGGCCTGGTAATTGGTTGCCTGTTCGTGACCTTTGCCACACATACGGAGCTTGTTTGCTTTGTGAAGCCAATAGATCGGTGTGCGCCCATTCCTGATTGATATATATATATATATATATATATATATATATATATATCGCGTTCATCATCTCCCGAAGAAGACGAAGAAGAAGAGAGGGCGAATCCATGGACCATCTTGTATTCGAACTGACGTTTCGGAAACTTCCTCGTTTCCATCATCAGAGTAGCGTAATTGTTGCACTTGCGGGTCTTGAGTTATTCAGTCTTGCCGCTTGCCTCGTATTATAGCCGTGCTGGACGCACGAACTTTGAGCTGCCTGTTTGCCGCTGACTGGCTTAGACCTCCCCGGAGCTGACCGCTGATAGGCCTGCGTGAACTTTGTTCCCTTTGGCGTCGGCTTAGTTGTGGTCAAATCAACGTGCCGCTTGGCCCCTCCCACGTCAGCCGGTGGACTGATCGGTCGTTGCTGTTCAGGTGAGCAGCATTCAGCTTCGCGGGTGCATGGGTGAGACAGTGTTCGGCTTTGGATGATATTGGTAGCCCACAGATATGAGTTCGTCATAAGTCTGCACAAGAATCGTAATTTTAATTGACGCGACTGATGTATCGTAAGGATCCACAGCCATGGTAGATTGCTTGGTGACATCTTGGCGTCCGCATGCATGACTGCTGTCAATTTCATTATACAATATCTAAGACTCGCACAAACGTTTTAAAAAAATAAAAATTTCACCATATTTTGCAGTAGGTCTATGTGTTAAATGAATTTCCCACAATAAGATTGAGTGAAAGAGCCCATTATAATGGCAGTGCATAAAACATTTTAATGACCATACGTCCGGGAACCCTGGTGATGGACAGTTCATCTGAGTTCGCCAGTAACAATGTGTTTGATTAGCCCTGCGCGTTGGTTATCTATTGGCATACGTATAAACTAATCCGTAAATACAATCACTCAGGATACAAGCGTACAGTGCGCAGCGTGACAAAGTTGCGCATCTATAAGGAATGGCAAATTCCTCTTATTAAAATAACTGCTTAAGATGCACAACTCTGTCCTCACGGCGGCGATGCAACTGTTGATCGTACAGTAACGGCCAAATGTACGCAAGCATTAACTCTAATTTTTGACTTACTAAATTGTTTTCGGGTGCTTCAACGTGGAATGAACTTACCAAAACTATATGTATGACGTACAATAAACGGCTGTATAGATATCTACTTTGACGATTATGTCCGTTGCCTCCCTATCTAGCATGTAAGTCCTTAGTTAGTTAGCTTTTGGCATACGTAGTAATTACTCAGTAAATACACTCATGGAGGATAAAACCGTACTGTACGCAGCGTCGCAATGTTGAAATTTCGTGAGGAATTACAAATCCCTTTTTACTTCTTAGTAAAATAACTGCTTAAAATGCACAGCTTTTTCTCACGGCCACTACACAACAGTTCATGGTACAGTAACAGCTAGAACAACGTGAGTATTTTTCCAATTGTGGACTGATTAATTATTTTCCGAGTGATTTATCGTAGACCGAGACTACCAAAACTAGAATACCGTGCGCTCTGAAACAGTGAACAGCTGTTTAGATGTCTACTTGGAAATAAGACTATGCAAAGCTTATTTATCTCGCCTCTCTATCAAGCAAGTAAGACCGCAGTCCGTGTGCAGGTATGATCAATAGCTGCATGACGGTGATGTGCTGTTTGAAACATTAAAATTTATCAGATACCATGAAACAGTCGTGCTGATGCCATCAATTAGTCGTGACAAACCGCTCTCTTTTTATTTACAGGTGTCACTCACTCTTAAAGGAGTGCTGGGTCTCATATAGATCAGTCGTCCAAGAGGATAGTGACGGACTGCACCGGTGTGTCTGTTTCTCTTCTTCACTCTTTTAAATTTATTGAACTAATCGACGTCATTTTTAATCCCACTACGGCTTTCAAAAGTCGAATAAAAGAGTTGCGCACAAAATATTATAAGATTTACTTGGACCTTTGTCGGCTGCTTGGTACGTCTTTACTTACCACTTTCATGCCCTTCTACATTCCTTTGTGCGTTCGGCTAGACCATCATCCTTCCTTCCATTTTGTCATTTTGAATTATTAAAAGTATTTTAAAAATCGCAAATGATCTTCTGAAACAAACCCACTTGTTGTCTTCTTCGACTTAAAATTCGGTGTTGGTGTTCTAAAAAATGAAATAAATTTATCGACTCCCACTTTCCTTTGCGTCTAAATGGTAAATCAATAACTGAACAAAAACTTCATTTTGTTGCCGAATGGCAATATGTGTGTTATTCTGGAAAACGCGTCGTCCAGTCTCACTTTAATTCTCAGTATGTTGTCGGCGAAACTTCTAATGGGAATCAAAATTATGATTGGTTTCTACCGTCTACATTACGCCTTCATGGACGAAAGAATGCGTGTCTAATCAACAAAAGTGCTACCGGTATACCGAAGATTGTTAATCCTCATTACATTTGCCTGGGAGCCAAATCAGCGTTCCACTATTAAGTTAAGGACGTTTTCATGAAGACATCCCCTCATCCTTCACGGATGTCATTAGATGAATGGGAACCTACGTGACTGTATGTTCTCTGCCTAAGTAGATGGTTGTCTATGAAAGTCGGACTTTACGCGCCATGTAGATAATATTTTGCGCTTTGTGTCAAACCTGTTTAGGGGAAACTAAATATGGCCAAAGAAAACAAAATTTTGCAGAGTTTGTGGGAAAGCGACATTTACTCGCTAAATATGAAGATTAATGTAAACTGTGATACGCATATATGAAAACTGTATCAAACTCTTCCCATAAAGAAGTTGGGGGGGGGGGTTCCTTCAATTCTGAATTATTTAATTTCTAAATAAAACGTAGATGGAACGAGCCACCGAACAATTTATTTATTTGTCTAACGGTTCAAACTTGTGGAGCAGCAGCATAGCAGGTTTTACAGTGTTTTGTGTGATGATTTTTGATCAGTACATAGACAGACTTAATTCTCATCCGATTTCTAGATCTCGATCAATTCTCCGCTTGTCTTGCTTTTGGTGCAGACAGTTATTTTCGTGAACGTGAAGTCGAGCTCGTCACTACTGTTAAATGTGCGGGTTTTGACATAGAAACAACTGGTTCCAGTAGTCTTTCAGTCTTAATATTTCTTCAAAAGGCAAGTTAGCAAGCGTATGCCTGCTTCGATAAATTATCTTCAGGCCTGTACATCTATATGACTACTGAAGTAATGAATTCAAAGATACGGGCCGATAGATAATTATGCTGTAGCTCTTGATTGTGGAGTGGAGCGGGGAAGTGAAAGACCAAAATTCCAGTCACCGCAAGGGATAAGGTGGGTCCGGGGAAGGTAATTATACGCGGGTGGCTGGATTGGTGACTTTGAGCCATGGCAACTGTGGGACCTGTATGAAGTTCATCTGTGCGCATAGGATCGGTTGGCGTAGCCAACAGGCGCTGCCGGGACCTTGTAAATCACTGTGACGGCCTCTCTGGCGTCTACACGGTTTTCCTTGTCTACCATATGCGCACGGATAGAGCTGATGATGTTCGTTATTCGACCCTTTCCTAAACATGCCGGAAGATCTTCTTCTATTCTTTTGGACAAACGCTGGCTCGTGCGACTGATATATTCTGCTCCAGAGGTGTAGGTGAATGAGTAAATACACACAGAGGTTGTCTGAACTGACAGTTTGTCCTTGTCCTCTCCGTATGGGATGGGACTAGGGGAGAACATTACGCGGATGACAGCTAGTGGAAAGGTTTATGATACAGCTTAAGTTAGGTGTCTTCTTAAAAGTTCACTTGGCGCATCCCCTTGAAATGGGACCCTGATTTATGCATAAACCTGGAAATCGTCATTACACCTTCATTTTACTTAATGAGACCGTCCCCATCATGTTTTTCATATTCAAATGTATACACCTTAATCTCCACCCCGTACACAGAAGCTTTTGCTTACCTGCAACTAGAGACCAGATACATAGCAGGCCATGCCTTGCGGAACGAGGTCAATTTCGATCGGTCCCTTAGAAAGAATCGCCGTGAAACTTTTGTCAAGTAGTCATTGCATTCAACTGGAGAGGGTGGAGTCATCGTTAACTGAACAATCATTTGCGGATAATTTTGGCCTGGCGTATGACAGGGGCACTCCGTTAGCCTAACTGTTGGTTTCCCGGCCGTCTACAGGCTGCGGATTGTGGGGCGGCCCTCAAAGAAGGTTAGATAGGAAATGAGCGGTTCCTCGTGCCTGACGGATAGGCAGTCGCGAACCAGTGAGGCAATGCTGTCATTGGGACGCAATGAGTCCGAGTTTCATTGGTTGCACGGCAGCTGATCTGTCTCGCACTTTTCCATCGTTCCTGTTTTTTTCACAGAATAACCGTGGATGTTAGTTGTCTCTGCATGTTAATATCCTACCCAGCAAGCCAACGGAACAATATCTCATTACCTTGCTTGAAACGACGCTGTTTTAACCGACTGAGTATTTCAGTCTTTTCAACTACGATGGCTGTCCGCTCCTAATTGTGTGCAGAGAGCCTGGCTGCCAGTAACGCTTATGATTTCTGACTTCCTGCTTTATTCGCGTCTTTTTCTTAAATTTCGCAGTCAGCAGTTGCGTGAGCTGCGTTGCACTACACCTGAATGTTCTATTTTAAACAAATCTTTTTAGTTCAATGGGTTATCTCCAATGAGTTAACGATGCAGAATCGAATTACATTCGACAGTCTATATTGTGTAACCAGTGTTGGCATACGAAGAAGAAGAAGAAGAAGAAGAAGAAGAAGAAGAAGAAGATGGGCTCGCTGGAACGGGTTTATCTAAATGATGACGTTTCGAAAAACGTGGCCGGCCCTCCATTGTCAAAGCGTAAAATGCACTTAATCGACCAGAAATCCCAAGTGGCGTGTCACGTTGATCGGCCTCGTGCTGATCGACTTTCCTCCTGCAAAGCAAAATTATGAGCTGTTTCCTGATTCCATATGATGTCTTTAAGGAGTAATAATGCGTTTCTGAACATCAGAAATTGTAAACAATAACTATTAAAGTGTTCTTTTTATTTCATTTGCCTGACTGCCCAATCTCCATTTCCGTATCTAATCAGAAAGGCATTCCCTCATCCTGCTTGGATGGCGTTAGATGAATGGGAACCTGTGCGGTGCTATGATTTGCGCTGAAGTACGTTTTCTTTTGAGGTGTTTATGAACGTCGGCCTTTCCGCGCCATGTGGATGATATTTTTCGCTTTGTACCAAAGATACCTGACAAATATAAGACACGACCAGGGGAAGCACAACGGTACAAAGTGTGTGTGCGTGTGCAACTTGCTCTCTATATATGTAGATTACAGTATGCATAAATGAAATTGCTCATCAACCATTGCCCATAAAGTTGTTTAGAGTCCTCAAAAATGCGAGGTTTTTTGAATCCTAAATTATTCAGTGTTAAGGAAGAAAGACTAGTATACTAGTCTAACTTGTGCGGGTATCCATCATCAGACAGTAGAGTCTAGGTGCATTTATCATTTCCAAATTCCGAGACCAGAGAAGTTGAGGAAACTTCAATCGAACTTGCAAATTGGATTTGATGCAGGAAAGCACCCTCATAAATGTGGCATGCGGCATGATCGATGACTGCAAATGCCGGTCTCAATAAATAACTAAAGGGTCAGAGAATGTACCCAGGCAACAATTGGAAAATGGAGTAGGCGAGTGTCGAAAGATTGGCTTGCGCTGAACCAGGTCAAACATGTGGCAGTGTAATCACCGAAACTCGCGGGAACTATCTTCGAAAAGTAAAGAGATAGCAACGGGACACTTTTATCTAATGAATCCACCAATTTTCGAGATGCAGTTAATAATAACTATAATAACTCGAGTAGACTTATCGCAGCAGCCTCATCCGGAGAGAAATCCTGACTACCATGACCCTCAAAACCCGTTCCGAGTTGAAAGAGGAATGGACGGCAGTCGGGAGGATTGTTTATTCTGCTTAGAATCACTGGAGAAGGGCTGGAGCGAGTAAGCAGCCGGACGAGGGTATGTCCGGCGTCAGGATAGCGGTGTCCCAAGTGCCAGTCAGGGAATGCGTTGAAGCATGTTAAGCCGGGGCACGTCTGACTCAACGATGAATCTGATTGGCCAGTTGGAAGGCCGAATACGCGAACGCCAGACAGCCCGTAATGACCACGTCCAGACACCCACGAGATGCCCAGCGTTGCCACACCCGTTTGGAATAAAGCCACTACAAGTGCTCCCTTCGTGTTCGTATGAAAAATCCGAACGGAGGAAGAATAAATAGATAGACTGTAGCAGCCGCTCCAGTCCCCCTTTTCTCCGGCTCCGTTTTGTCGGTCGATGGCCGCGACAATCGTTGCCAGGCTGCTGACACACAACCACACCCGCCGGCTAAAACTGGGGCCCCTCCTGTCCAGCTGCAGTGACCCCGACGTGATTCGAACACGCAACCTTCCGTGGCGGTTAAAGAATATGAGATCACCTTAAACCAATCACAATAAGTTCGTTTCGTCTAATGTCAGCAGTCAGGGAGCTGTGAGGAATAGTTTATTCTGTACACAGGGCAGGTTGCTGTAAGTTGGCTGTTTGCGTGCAACAGAGATGAGCGTCCGTTCACGGAGAGCGTCAGTCGCGGTGTTGAAAGTACCAGCCTAAGCGGCTTCCGACTGGTTGAAAGGGGCCACGATAACAGGGGCGGATGCAGAAAGCCGGTGGTGGCGTTGTAGGGTCGAACTTTGGCAGCAAATCCGTATGCAGTATCCTGGAAAACATATCTTCAAAGTGGTCACTATCAAAACCATTGGTAATTATGCGTCATCCATTTCGGTATTTCCTCCCTAGTTTCCTATCCATTTTAAGGCCGACTTTGGATACAAACACTAATGTGTTTTCAATTTTTACTTATATACTCGCTGGGATTGACCACGGTGTTTTTCTCCTTTAAGTTGAAGTACCGAAACGCCTATCACCAGGCAGAAATTGCAAGTTTGTTCACTATCAAGTCATTGTACACAAACGTGCAAATAGTTTGAACTTTGAACATGGTCTAATCGGAGGACAGTTTATCCTTTAGCGTCTATTCGAAAACTGTAATTTTTGCTTAAGTCTTCTTACGTTTGAATTTAGAGAAAAATATGGGAAATCCGCTAGACCTTACGTTTCAGACTTATGTTTGTTTCCTATATAAGTCTCGTAGTCCGATGGAAGGTTTGTTAACACGTAACATCATGTGTCTTAATGCCTGCTCTAAATGTAACTAATAATCTCACGGGCTTGTCAGCAACAACAAAAGTTAGCAATATGGTCCTCTTCCATCCCTAACTATGGGGATTGCATACCCAGGGTTCAGGGAGCACTTCCATGTCTCAAAGACCTGTGTCACGCCAAGTTGTTGGCTGGTGAAAACTGTTAATTTCCGCCTGATCTTCACGCGTAGAGGTTTCATCTATTGTGACATTGCTTATACTGTAACTGAATACTGCAATGACATTTGGTTAATAACATTTTTGCCACAAATTGGCTACGGTGTGAACTAGAAACCGTAGTATTTAAATTAACTACCGTCTGCCATGGTCCTTAGGCCAGCCAACGGCGTGGAGATACGGAAATGTGGTCTAACCCGTAGTTGATACTGATTTCGGCACCATACCTCGCTATGAAATAAATAATTCTGTAGCTAAAGCTCTTGCCAGCTAAACATTCTGCAGGGTTGTTCGCACGCTCGTCGTTGGAATAACACGGATGTATCTTATTTTGATTTGCATGTGTTTTGAGCGTTGGGAGAGCATGAATGCGAATATACACCATATTCATCTTTTTTTTCGTACTACGAATTAGAGGCAAACAAAAGGTAGATTCTCCCGTAGCGCGCGTGTAAAATTGTCTGTTGCCCTCGCCGCCGAAAGGCTGTAAGGACGTATTTTGAGGGCATACGGGGTCGATTAAACTGTCGGTTTATTTATTAGCGCTGGGAAGACCAAGGTTGTCGCTTTTTAATTTTCTTAAATATAAACAATGAACTTGGGGTAGCTAAGTTTATTCAATGTCTCTAGGCTCAGACCAAATTTTTTTAGATGAATATGGGCTTTTGGTTATTACCTGTGCGTTACTATGGTATCACCTTACCCTGAAGTCTAAAGTGCTTACGTGCTTCAAGTCGACCGGAGTTACGTCGGTTTGAGGGGCAGGACTGCTTCAAAGGTTTCGTGGAAATAAAACAAGCACTGCGATATCGTCCGGGTCGATGCTGCTTGCAAGGTTTTCGTAAGCCTTTAAAGATGCGTACCAACTCGTCACGACATTGTAATAATTTTGATAGTCTGCGTGTACAGGGCAGCTTCTTCTAAACAACTGGGAGTGTTATGATGTGCGCGTGTAAGACGAAAGTAAACTTGATTAAATTGACCGCCGCTGCTTTGAACGCGTCCATTGAGAAAAGCCCACCGACTTCGCTTGGGATGAGGCAGTCCTAACTGACAAAGGAAACATTGCTGTTGGAGATCCTTACGCACAAACAGGTACTGCACATGACACACCGTCGTAGCCGACAATATCTGGGAGGACAACAGGTGTGCCTAGCATGAGAGCGATCACAAATTGTGGGACAGATGTTTACTTCGTTTGCGCATGTTCATTGAGACAACTTTATTGAGATTCCCCTGCCCTAGTTTATGCTGTTAGCCCTGACTTCAGAACTTTGCGCCTTCAATGCTTTTGCTTTGTATTTTGTCGGTCACCACATTTTTTTAATGAAGCTGGATGCTTTTTTCTTCACTTACATGAACTTCGATCAGGTTGACCGCCTAATTGCGTGCAACATCGTTTTTGACCATCAAGTCACGTTTTTGAGCAAACGTTTCGGTTTTCTGACAGTCAGTAGACAAATTGCATTTTAAGTTAGGTTGCATGATATCACGAGTCCGCATTATGTTTGGGGTTGTCTCGTAAGAGTGTAAAGTTTGCTGGGTGTGAGTGGCGAGAGTACGCGGTCGCGCTGGCCACCAGGAGAACGGACTGCCACATATTCATATAGATCCGACTTCATCATGAATGACGGTGGCCATCTGCAAGATTTGTTGGCTTTCGAAATTAATGAAATATGCGTTAAATGGAGTGTGGAAAATTGTTAGTATCATCAACTTTCCGTTTCCATTAATCCCTGCGACATTTGACGTACTTCACTTGCCATACGCTCTTCTTGTGTTTGAGCTAAAAGAATGAGGCTGACAACTGAGCATATTAACACATTTTTGAAGGAAGCTGCTGCATCTTGTAGCCGATAACAAACACTAATTTTGTACACTAAAACGGAAAAATACTAGTCAAGTCAAATGCTGAACAGAACAAGGACCGGTAGATTTTATACGACGATCTAACCGATAAATTACTTCGCTCTCCGCGAACTTTCCGAAGGACAGGAATTTAAATCCCGCATCTATCAGTCATATGCCTCGGTGGCTGTCCGAGTCTTAGATTATGACTGTTATAGATTCGTAAAATAATGGACAAAAGACCAGTCTTAAAATGAGCCTAATTAAGCGGTTTGTTGATTACGATTGCTTCTAAGTAAAATAAGCTGACGTGGAGCTATGAATTCGACAGAATGATACATTGTTCCTCACTGCGATGAACGTGGTTTTCCTTGTTTCCCTGTGGAGACGACATTTCTGAAGTACAGATCATACCATTCCCTTGGGATTATATAAACAACAATAAACTGCTATAAATCACAGCAATTTGCATTAATTAATTATTTTTATTGCATGCCCAAAATCTTTATAAGCAAATCTTATTTCGGTAAGTTCCTATCGTGCGAACTTCAAGGAAAAATACGTAATGAAATGGATTATCTAATACGAAACAAAGTATATCAATGATACATTGGAATGGCATCAAGCCATGCTAATAATTTTTGTGTTTATACGCTTGACGTTTCAGATGGATAGAGGGAATCTGGTCCATATGTAGAAGTTCCACTACTTTAGATTGTCTGTTTTCACGCAGATTTGCCATCGACAGTGGGGGATAGTGGCACAAGAAACCACAGTTCATGGGCAGAATGTGTAGGATAGCGTTTACGGACAAGACCCTGATGTCTTCACTACGATTCCACGCGACATTGATTGAGCGGCCTAGACTAGTGCATATAATTAATTCCCATACCTTCCGGGACGGTCGCGTGACCTTAATACGAGACATTTTCAAAGGGGCGGTGTGGAATAAACAAACCGGTCTCTGCATAAATTTAAAAAAACAAGTATACACGGCTGTATAAGAAATAAAGCAGTCACGGGAAATTCGGCACGATGATAAATTGTTTATAAACCGTGTGTCAAAGTTTTTACTGGTTTTTATTTTGGCATACTAAAGAAAAACCTTTTTTTCAATATCACTGCAGATATATAGTTCTTTAGTTGAATGTGACTCTCCAAATAGAAAATAAATCATATTTAACTCAAATAAACACGAGTGGCAGTCGCACAAACTGTCGAGTCACACACACAAGGAGACCAGCGCTTCTGAATGTGAACAGTATATATTAGCCGGCAAATGCCCAAAGGGAAGGCAGAAGTGTCGAGGATGGTACCGGTAGAGCAATCTCCGGCAGGTGTTTGCAGAGATTTAACTTGTCGCAAATCACATCTGATTCGCCTCCTCAGTGTTTGTACAGCATAATCTGCATTCCTGATTTGTTACTTGTGTTGTCGGTCATTGAGAACTCTCCTGTCAGTTCTCACTTTCGACAACTATGCGCCACGGATGCAGATTCAATGGGTTTCACAGGATCCTCGGCAATATTTGTGATGGAGGATCAACAAAGCAGATTACGCGATAAGCAACTGACGTCAAAAAGAGGGCATCTGCACTTGGGTACCGGTGAGGAGTGGACACATTAAAGTATCTTTAGACGACATAGTCATTAACTTTTGTGAGTCCGACTAGATATGAAACGCCAAAGCGAATTACGGAGTGGATGTAGCAACACACAAGACGTCAAAGAGGATTGCAAACGCGAAATCAGGATGTTCAGTTAGTTCAAAATCACAATTTCTCTATTTCCTTAGAACTTCACTGCTAACTCGGAAGCGATCAGTATATTTTATGGTTTAGGGTGAAAACTGAACCTTGATGCATGGATATTTGGGCCGAAGTCCATCAGTCACAGCGGGGTGATCGCGCGATATTAATGGACTACCGACAAGTAGCTAGTAGTATGTGTTAACATATGAAAATGCCATGTGGCATGCGGTGACAGAATATGGGCGAAACACGAGTGTCTGGGCGTTTAGCTACTACCTGTGGGGTTAATATGGCACCCTTTAACGTTAAAACATACCACTACCTGCCTGTCGGCGGTAAATGAATATTACGCGCTCATCTCGCTATGGCTGATGGGCTTCGGCCCAAATATTTATGCAAAATATTTCAGTCTGCGCCCGTAGACCCTAGAATAAACTGATCTACTCCGATCTAGCAGTTAATTTCTACGGAAATTAAAAATTTACAATCTGTGAACTGAAGTATCAACTAATAATCCCACGGGAAATACCGGGGGACCCACTGAGGAGCTGAATCCCTCGCAGCTGTGTCATGCAGCGGTAGAATACCCGCAAGACACGAGTATCTGGATTTTTAGCTAGTACATGTGATGCTAGTTTGGCATCATCAAACGCTATTTTAAATTCCGGAAAGTCCAAACTATTCGGAGAAAAATGAAAGGAAAGCAAAGCAAATCTGCACGTGTCCATGATTAGCAGCGAGTAACGTGCTAGGGCAGGGAAATCCTGTTCTCAGGTGAATTTGAATCCGAACATAGATACCAGTTTAACACTTTGGCTATTTTGTCCGTCTCCTATAATATCCTATAAAAAAATTTACCATTTAGAAATAAAAAAACTAGCAATGATACATTACGTTTGTTTCAGAGTCTGCCTATATCATGATCCGCTCTGCGGCTGCTGGTTGGGCTCGAGTGGGAGTCCATAAAGCATAACGGAACGCGTGAATTCCGTAAGAACGATCAGTGAGCGTCCCCTACCATTGTATATTCTCGATCGAAACTGACAAGGCAACGGGCTCGTGGCCCAATGGTTAGAGGCGTGGACTTCTAACTAACAGATCGTGAATTCGAGCCTCGGGTGTTCCACACTTCGGGGTTATTCATGTCTGTCTGACGACGACTAATAGACCAGAAAAGGCCATTCCAGTCTCCCTTGCATTAGCCAGTAATGTCATTCTATCAAGCACTTCCCTACGACGAAATTACCTGTCAATTTTAGGATAAGTTTAGATATGACAGTAAGAATTTACCTGTCATTTGATCTGGTTAACTGGTGAACTGCATGGCAAACGCTCGATCTTGACGATAGTCAGTTGAAAATATCAGTAATGAATCGGAATTTGCTGTCGCATTTTCACTTTAATTACTACATTAGTTACCTTTTCCTAACAAGCTGAACTATTCTATTTGTTTGTTTTAACTAACACACACTGAGCTTGTTCGTAAATTGAGTTGCGCGCCTCACTGGATTTTATCCGCACAGGTTCCTTCGACGCCATTGCCATCAATAAATGTCAGTCAAAAATTTTCTAAGAGCCCGCTCGAACTTAAGTCCTAGGCCAATAGGAATAGTTGCGAGGCCTGACTGCTCTATAAAAACCCTCCCGTCATTGGGCTGGGTTGTTCATCGCGTAGGCAGTCGGTCTCATCGAAAATTTTCCACACGTCTACCTTCATGTTGTTCCTTTTCCTCGGCCTCTTCTTTGTCTGCCAATTCGTATATGGAGGTGGAAGCAGTAAGTGTGTTCTCTAATTTGATGTTATCCTTACAGCGTTAAGTTTGGTAAACTAAGTTTATGGGTTAATTATTTTAAATGAAAATATGTCAGATCATCTGCTTAGCACATGCTGAAGTGGTTTAGCAAAAAACGTATTAATCAAATAATGCAAAGACGTACTGATAAGACGAAAGAGCTCTGACACTTTATAATAGTTATTTTTGTAGGAATTGAAAAGCGAGCGTCCCAAGCGATTTAATTGGGAAGTTTGAATACTTTGAGAGTCAGTATGCTTTATAGCGTAAGTTTTCGAGACCCAATTCCCAGCCCGTCTTCAGACAAGGGGTGTGCAAAAACAGTGAACTGCTAAATTGAGTCGGACAAATGGTTCTATGAATTTTTGAGATATGTGCGGATGCGTTCTAGTTGCGATTTGCCCTCAAGACTGGTAGGGCTGATTTGACTCCTGGAAATATTAAGATAATATTGATATGGAGCCGATTAAACTGTTTTTTCTTGATGGTGACATTGGTTTGATTTTCCCCTGCTAACACCAGCCCCGGACGCACCCGCCAATCCCCTGGGGCTCGAAGGGGCTATATCTCATTTGGGCGGGTCTATGGTAGGGCAAGGGACGCCGTAGTCCTCTATTGTACCGTCCTCGAAAATAAACGCGCAGGGACACCACTTACACCGGGATATTAACGCCCCCCCCTTCACGATATCAGTATTTTCTCATATTGAATTGTCCGAACAATAGATTGTACTATTCCACATTGGAATGCGGAACATCCGGAACCCTAAGATTAACTGTATGCAACCCAGGCGCGTTTAGCGCTCTCAGTGCACTAACAAGTTTTAGGCATCCCGAAGTCTATCCGAAAAATAATGGACAGCATGTCGGTTCTTGCGATAGTCTATTGTAGGACGCATAAAAAAATTGAGATAAAGGGGTGTGTACATAGTGCATATTGATTACGCAGATCGTACATTTCATTTATTGGTCACCGTTGTAATAGAAATCGTGATCCACCACATGCTCCTGTACGAAAAAGATTCTCAGCTAGGTGGGCATGTCAATAAACCTTTTCATTTGCATTTTTCAGGACTTTTGTTTTAATAGACGATATGGGCAGTGTCATTTAAATTGCTGACTGAAAGTCTAACTAAAAGTAAAATTTAACTGATAAATAAGTACGGCAGAACAGCATAATAATTAATTTTAAAGTCGATTAAATTTAGCAATAAATATATCTAGCAGTCAACCTATATACAGTGCATGACCTATCCCATAAAATCTGATAACAGAAATTAATTTGAGAATTCCTGGACGTCCTTTACGTTGCACATTTTGTGCGCTCATCCTCATTCTTCAGTGCAATGTCTTTTTTGTTCAGAAATTGTGTTTGCGTAATTATATCAAGTACAATAACAAACAGATTTAACGACAATGAACGTTGGAATATATTTTGCAATTTCCTATGGTAATACATGCCCTAGACTCCGGTTACGCATCTAAAGTATCTTGTTATTGAAATGCTAGTAACTTGCCTGCAAGAGTTAAAAAAACGAATTTAGCTGAACTTGAAAATTTATTTTATGTCCGATGTTAAGCGTGGTATTTAACCTGCTAACACAAAAGTTATTTTAAGAAAACCGGAGACGATTTGGTGCCCTAAAGTACAGTAATAACGCAGATAGGGATCCCTTCGTTTAAGTAGGCTGAAATTGTTTTGCCGTTTGGAAAATTCTACCTAATGTCACATAGATGACCACCACGGAATGATCATTTCCGGCTTTAAACATATGAAACACTACCGGTCGTGCACTTTTGCTTCTGCGCATACTTTATTCAGAAATAGAACGAGCATGACGTTAATGGTTTCAGCATAATATCAGTATGTATATGGGCGCTCTGCCGTGCATTCATAATCAAAGAACAGAATACGAAAGCGAGCAAAAACAATACAAATGACCACAATAAATAGAAAAGACATGTTGTTACGTTTACGGTAGAAGAAAACGGCAGCGTTAAGGAACATGAAAGAAACGGCCAAAATTGTCAAACATTTACTTAGTCTCATCGTGCAAAAATTCAAAGTTCACAGAGATCCGTCAACGGAAAACAGTAATAAAGCACCTCTTAAGAAACAGATTCTTATTGATCGAGGGCATATTCGTTGCTGAATTTCGTTGTGAACAGCCATTTTTTCCCCAAAATGAAGTTTGATGTGTGAATGCATCTTAAAATGTGACCCAAATGACTATGTTCGCGATATTGTGCTTTTCAAAATAAATTTACGTTTATAAACAATGCAACACTGCCTTTAATATATATTTTGTGTTTCTAATTCTTTTAAAATTTTAGTTAGTTAACGGGGACAATGGACTCATGCAATAATGTCGGTTTGCTAGTGATTGTCAACCATTCGCAAACTTCGACACATTTTATGAGTTAGGTCACTAACTGTATATATCGAAACCAGAGTTTTGGGTTAAATCTGGGGAGGGCTATGCTTTCTATTTTCTGCAGTACGACCTCTGCCCTAAAACCGGATATGGGTGACCCCATAGGAGCGCCTTTTAGTTGTCGACAGCATTGTTTGGAGAAGGAATTTACATGACTTCTGCGATTTATTGAGTAGGCAGTTTAAAGTTCGGATGTTAAATTGTGTTTTAAGAGTGACGTCATTTCCTCTGTGTTGTCCGTTTTTTTCAAATAATGATGGCATTTCTTTGTTGGCAGGTAGAATGATGATGTCTTTGTCCTGTTTTAGGGCTTTAAGTGTTTTCGTCTCGTCGTAAGATAGCGTTCAGTACTTGTTTGAATTCTTAAATGCGTGTACAATGCTGCTGCAGATTGGGAATTGTTCCTGTTCTGTAAGATTGATTGATGATATGCTTGACTCGAGGCTTCCAAGGAAGTCCAAGTAATTGAAGTGAGATGGGTTATGCTTCAGTCACTTGCGCAGCACGTTTTCCCTTGTTGCGGTTCGGAACCTCGAGGTTAGGCTTGCTAATTTCTGCAGAAATGTAAAATTATCTGAACACTTACAAGAGACAATCGCCGAATTTTTATATGAACTTATTTATGTGTCGGTCCTATCAGTAAGCGATTTCTTCCACACTCAGCTTATTACTCACGATAATGGCTTGTTTTTTACCCTATTCCGTGAGAGCAGAAATCGGTGTACGTTAAGCGTGTGCAGTACTTCTCCGAACTGTTTCTAGTCCTCGATCGTTTTCAGCAAATACAGACTGCCACTAATTGCATGTAGTTGTAGCCCTTTTTGGTTGAAATCCCACACAGCACGGGCCTCTCGGACGTGAAAATAGTGACCACTCCCATAGTTGGACGACGTTTTCAGTTTAAACCAGTAGGTGGGCATTGCTCCTAATCAATGCTGTCTTGTGATTTCGCAAGGACAGTATTAAGAAGTTTGCCTGTTGGTCTTTGCGCACTCTAGTTAGAAATATGACGCATTGAGTGAGAGAAATAACCTCAGGATCATGTTCACAAGGTGACCATCGAAAGTCTGTTCTGAGCCATTTGCGTGGATTGAACTTCAGTTTAAATAAAGCACGTTCAGGTCACGCATGGTCGGTATATCCGGCCGTGTGCCAAGCATTTCGAGTTCCTCTAGCAGACGATCATTGTGTATTGAACTCCTTTTTGAAGTTCGATAGACGGTAAGAACACCGTGGCTTGTTGAACTCGGTCCTCGAGTAAACAGCTTAATTGTCTCGCAAGTAAATTCAAATTTATCCACTTTGTCTGATATTATTAGCCCACGTTCTGCATACATGATTACACCTTCTCCCTGACACGAATGCCTGTTTCTTCTAATCAACTGGTAGCCATGCACGATTAAGTCACAGTCGTCCACGTGTTGGGACAACTAGGTTTATGTTGAGGAGATTAACTCTGAGGGTAGATAGCAGACGGAATCTTCAGGAAGTTGACGTTTGATAACATGTTCTGCACATTGGTGTACTTGAAATTAATTTACCGGTGGACGGCAGCTGTGGCTACAATGTAGCTTGCTAATGCGTAGACAGTTCGGTCAGTTGGATAGAACCCGTCGAAAAGAAGAATAGCGGACGCTTTTTTACTTGGTTGTTGTATAAAGCTACATTCCGCTCCTCTACGATGAGTCTTAGTTCCAGAACTAGAAGCATAAAAATCCGGAAGACATCGGTCACTAGCTAGGTTTGTCGGATAATTACAGTATTGAGGTAGGTTTTCGAACAATGCGCCTCTAAATGTGGAAGGGGCTCTGATAGCTAAATTATTAATGAACCGTTTAATGAACATACCTCTGATGACCACAGTGTTAAGAACTTTCAATATCAATGCATAGAAGATATTCAAGTCATAATTAGGCTATGTAAATTCAGTACTTTGCAAATAATGCGACAGGATCCAGAATAAGGCCCTCGTCTGTTTAAATCCGCGTTGTACGGACGTCTTGGGCATAGAACGCATCTGCTTATGTTGTCGCATTTGTACAGACCCTAACTCCTGGTAATTCACTAACAACCTAAATTTACTGGCTTCTCTTTTTACTTATAAGAGTTCGTTCTCGTCTTAAGCGTATTGAACATCAACAGGTTTGTGAGACGGAAACCTTTACTGGCTGCATAACGCCCGCCACATTCCGAATAATGTTTGATAAAGTGATCACATGGATGACTATTCACCGCCTATAGTGCTTACCAAGTCAAGCTACATTATTTGCTATATTCGCTTCAAAGTTATACAAGGAGTGTTAGTCGACCGTCAACAAACTGTTAAGAAAAATCACGGAGGCTTAACCTTTATGCTTTTTTGAGTCCGATACTTATATGTTAATAGCTGGTTATTGTTAGCTTCCAAAAATCAGTACCCGCCGAATTGCATGTATATGAGTTGTCTGATATCTTATCAATTGCATTGCGATACACAAGAATATGCCTTAAGGACTTCACGAAAACCAGCATGCAAGAAACATTCCTGTGCAGATCGAGAAAACAATCCAATGTAAGTATTAGGGGTATGTTGTCATTAACAAATCAGAACAGGTGGGTCCATCAAGGAAACGCGCATATGAATCTAACACAGAGTTCATCATTACATGCACGCCTTAAGAGGTGTCAAAAATAATAAAAAAAACATTGTTTTGAAGAGAAACGGAGATATTTTTACACATAAAATGGGGACAACGCTCGTGTCTCCAAGTAGTCCGGAAGTGATATCAGATATCCAACTACGAATGCGTTTGTCATCATTCAATGGAATTTGTGAACATTTGTTTGATGGAAATACACCGCAAGGCAGCATTCATCATTAAATGATGTTTGTGAACATCGCCCAACGAAGCAACTTACGAGGCTGGTATCTGCACAGACTTTCCAGATGGCAGTATTTGCGGGCGGTTGGCTAAAAAGCATACTTAACACAAAACATTTAGCTACTGCGTTAATTCCAGTATACGTGTCCGCTTACTAATCGCACAAAATGGCACCGTGGCCTCAGTTATCATTCAGTGAATTCAAGTCAAACCAACCTCGAACTATGAAGCACGGTTGTCAGCACGGCGGTGGACTTTTCCAACAACTAATGACAGAGCAGTACTACTGACCAGGTTGCATCCCTTCCTGTGGGATAAGAGCCTGCCACATTATGAACAAACAGTATGAAATATTAGGCGAAGAAGGCGAAGGTTTGGATGATGGAGGCGATATCATATATGGCTACCGAAGGCGACACAAAAATGCGAATTTCCCGTGCCATACAGGTAGTGTTGTGTCTGAATGCCCATTTAAGACTGCGCCATTACTGTTACTGCTGCGAACTCCTCGTCCATCCATTAAGACCGGGAAACCGTCATTGTTGGAGATTCATTGCATGCCACCTGGTCCACGGTAATCGACAAAACTAAGCTTTCTAAATCAAAATTCGGAGGAACAGAATTGGCAGGTAAATGCTTTACCCCGTTCCGGAAGGCAGAAAATGGTCCAACGTCAACGATTATGAACGTCCCACTACTCTGAGAGCCAGTCGTTCTCGGTATATCAGTTCAGTCCACTTCAGAATTAATAAGGGAAATATAAGAAAAAGCCTTTACACACCTATAAATTTCAAACTCTAAGAAACAACTATTAACTAAAACGAAAAGTATGCTCCTGTCTGCAAAAAACAAAAGACAAAACATGAACGTCTTTTCATGTATTATAATTAGCATGTAAGTTCGGTCACTTTCTACAATTTATGTTGTCGACGAATTGGATGGCATCAGTGCCTAGGTCTTTGGCGCAGTCATTGGTGAGCCCAAGGAATAACATGAAGTCTAAAACCAAGTCCAGTTGGACGCCATTCACCACTTTTCCCCCCGACAGCTACTGGCGCCGGCATGCACTCTTAGAGACCGTCCAGTCGAAAATGATCTTATTCCATACAAGGAGGCGTCTAAAAACTCGTACGTTCTATAGTTTACTTAAAAGACTTGATGAGGAACTACACGGTAACCCTGATCTAACAGGTGGGGCAATCCACAACGTCTATCTTGTCAGGCTAATAACTGAAATCAAGGTCGAGGCAGTTCGCCGGATAGTCCTCACGAACTCTCGACGGAAGTGTGAGATGTTGGGTTAGATTCATACTGTCAGTAGTAAGCAGAAGTCGCTAGTCGAGTACTTTTTGAGAGCATTCGATAGAGGCCGAGTTTCAGTGGATATAAAGAGCATTAAGGTCGTCACCTCTGAGGGGTGGTCCGCCGCATGAAGAACAATTTTAACTCACCCAACAGTTGGTCACCAGGTTAAGGGTCATTTCGCAAAGGAAGATATTTCGTTAAAATATCAAGGCTATGAGAATCCATTGCTCTTATGGTCAACCGTCCTGCCTCCGTACTACAAGTCAAACTGACAATTTGTTTCCGCAACAGTCAAGCCATTATTTGCAGATGTTGCTATATCTCCATACCTTCGGTTCTAATCCGTCTCTACGGAACAACTGAAATCCAGGAAGCACAAGTGTCTGACGTCAACCTGTCCTGACAACTACTCTGCCCCTTTAACGCGCCCTTATGTGGCCGACTTCAAGGCTTAAGAGAGGGAGGGAGAGCCCCAGAGCACAGCGGGACGAACGACCTCCGTTGCGCGATCAGTGAGTGCTCCTCTACCCGATCTCAACCGACAAGTCAACGAACCCCTGGCTCAGTGGTTAAGGTCGTTGGATTTCTAAGCAACAGGTAATGGGATCGAGTCCCAGCTGTTTTACACCCCGGGGTCGGACATGACTAACTGGCAACAGCTTATAAGGCAGCAATGGCCCTTTCAGTTTACCTCGTCTCTGTCGGTACTGGGATAGGTGAGTCACTTAACGCACTCAGCGAGCGACCTTCTACGAACCATTTTGATGTTACTGAGATAACGTCTGAGAGAGGTCATAGATAAGTATTCGGAATTCATCCATTTTGGAGGCTTTGTTTTGTGCGCCTAGGCGTGTGACGGAGCCATATCCGACTATGATAAATCAATAGCAACTAGAATATGTATCGGTGTCCTAGTAACGCCAGTCTGATGAACTTGGTCGCCAGTAGCGCAAGTGTCCAAATGACAAGGGTTGTTTAGTCGCCGTCACCATGTCAGCATATATTGTAACAGATGCCTGCCGAAACATTTTCCAAATCTATGGCCACTGTTAAATGGAAACCAGTGGTTGTAGGGTATAAAGATAGCTGACAGAAAATTCCCCATATCAACGATGCATCTCTTGCATTTTATCTACAGATGAACGATTACTACAGAATTTTACTGCTTCCGCCCTGAATTCCTCCTCCATCCGCGCAACCTGGAATAAAACAAGGCAATGCGAAAACACCGGCACCCAATTCAAAATTACGATCTCCAGCGGCTCATACAGGCATGTGCGCAATGTATCGGAAACGTCTGCCATATTTGCCAATTTGAACTCATCTACCCTATACACACTTACTCTACAAGCATTATCGCAAAGCGACGAATCTATTGGTCGCTCTCTGACCACCTACGCGCAAACCTGGCCTGATGGTAATTCGAGATTTTCCCGACGTTTCTGATTAATATTTATAAGCTGAACGCTTAATTTACACCTTCGACGGACTTTACACCCATTTAATAAGGTTTTTATCTCACGTCAGCCGCCACTATGTAAGGTAGTTCAAATAACCACATATGTATCTTCATCGTGCTTAGCAATTTGCGATGTCAGTAACAAATCTATTACTACGTATTGGATCAATTAATAATTATTTTAAATTTTTGAGCAGCTTTACATGCCGCATTCGAAGGACTGCTGTATAAACAGGTCGTACCTCCCTGACAATTAGAATTCAATAGAGTAAAATGGCAGTTCGATCTTCATGGCCGACGTTATCTGTCGCACGTCCTGCAGTATGACTGGTGCATGAGTGTGATTTAGTTTAAAGTGACACCAGACTTGCTCCGCGTTTATGGCACCCTCTCCTCCCTCATCCTCATGGCACCGGTGAATGGAGAGAGAGAGTTAGGAATGCCAGGGGTGGAATAGGACACTAGCTGCTAGCGCGGTGTCCGTCGGCTCACAAACGTCAACCGCACCGCTACAGATGACATTTCCAATGGGTGCAATGCCCAATAACGAGTTTCAGACACTCATTTGGTCAGGTGTTCGTTCGGCGCAGCCGCCTTGTGGCCTATTTTTAGAAATTAAATTATTCTGATACACAACTCGCCTAATTGGCCGCATTAAAGATAACTGCAGTATTCGAAACCCCGGACATGTGTTGCATACTGCACTTACGGAAGTTCGACTTCTTAACGTGCCGTCAGCCCTCCGGGTGTGCAGTTTGTTAGGTACTGCACTTTTGAAATTCTGCCATCTTAACTTTTTTGAATACCCCCAAAAATCCAGTTACAACTAGCAAATGATCCTTGCCGATATATTGACTACTAGTATTCCAAGAGACAAACATTGCACCATGCAAAAAATATGTATGGGCAAGTTCCCATTTAAGATGATCCGTTTCATAGAGTATCTCTCAGTATGCCATGATACTTATAAAAGGGGTTTTGGAACGTCTGGGATATAATGTTGAAATAGGTTTCAAATTGACCAGTTTGTCATTCCTTTGGTCTCTTTGCGGATGCGTGTGAACAGGATTGTGTCGAGGCTGGCCAGTTTCCCTGACTAATCAGCGCGGAGAGAATATGCAGTGTGTTCTATTCAGAGGCCATAAATCGGCTGATGGATTTGATTGGAAAGTTCTAAAACATTAGAGCTAAGTGGCCTTAATGTACATGTTGGAGCATGTATTTTAGCAACAACGCCCATCAAGGCATGTAACAAATATGATAAAATCGCCAGGAGCGTATTCCGAAGCGCCAGTCAAAACATTATATACCGCCAGTGTCTTCAAAATGCAGCGGACAGGTATCGTTTGCCAAACAATTCTGATTTACGATTCGATGTCTGGGGGCGTTGTGCAGTGACATAAATTCTGATTTATAAGTGATTTCAATGCATGCATCACGACGGTTTAGACGACTTCTTTCACTAGAGCAGTAAATTTGGTGCATTTGTGTAGGTTTGAAACCCTTGCTGATGCAAAGCTTTCGTCAGGGAAGCAAATATGACAAGAGCCATTTCACTGTAACCGTCGGTTAAATTCCCTGCGCAGTCCATTTGATGTATTAGTTTCACTATTGGAAAAATCAAATTATTACAACGACCTCAGTGTTCACCGACGTAACAGTTTGAGAAATATTTCAGTTCTTGCAGACGAAAACAGTTTTAAACGATTTGCTCTGATCGGCAGTAATTTGGCACGCAGCAGAAGGAAGTAACAGATAAATGTCTAATTTTTTTCAAACCATGTGGCTATTCTTAAATATTTTGAAGAGTACTAACCAGTTAACCACAATTATGAGATATTTCTTTTTTATTTAACCTGCAGAAGGGCTAATGCCAGGTGATTTTGCGGCCATTAATCTGAATGTATCCTCTATTTATGTGAATTGGACAACACCAATTCTACTCAGCAAACTAATCGACCACTACGAACTTACAGTCTACAATAAAACCTACAAGGATGTGCGGAAAGTATCGCAAACTTCCGTCGTTATTCCAAATCTCCAGCCATCAACCGCTTACGACTTGAAGGTGGTGGCAGTTTCTAAAGATGGCAAGCCTGTTGGTATTGCCGCATCCACTCGCATAGTGACTCTGACTCTCGGTAATTTGAAATTGGCCTGCAATTAATGCTTTCCTGCTTGGAACTCAATAATTTCATCAGCGTTGTGGACCGAATTAACTCTTTGTTAACCTAGATGACGAGATCATCTGGTTACGGTTTACCACGCCGTCAGTGCAATCAGACAGTTTTCTGCTCAAATGAACTGACAAGCATCTGTCCATGGAGGTGTGACCACTACTGAAGTCAAATTGCGTGTTAGCATTCCAGACATAGGCTTTCATGGTTGTCACTAAATTATTACTCATTCGCACGGACCATACCTTATGTAATTGCTGACTTAGAAGTTTTTCGAGCATAATTAAGCGGATGCAGGCTTGGAAGTACGTATATTGCCGAAAAATTTAGTTAGTTTCTGATTTTGCCGTTTTTCAACTTGCATATATAACAAACCACTTGTATAGCAGTTGTACTGCGAACAAACAAAACGAAATTACCTGAATGCAAAACCTCTACGCGACTGTCGATTCGTATGCTCATGCCACCTCGATGGCGAACTCAACGAGTTGGATAAGGAGGAGTTGAACAGCTCAAAGAATACAGCAGAATGGATTCGTGCTGGGGTCTGTTATCGGACATGTGGAAAAGGCCTAACGGTAAAACATAAAGGGGTGAGTTGAAAGAGGACTGAATGCGAAATGATTTTGAGGAAAGCAAAGAAATCTAACAGACTTCGCGTAACTGAGAATCCTTTCAACAACCACTCGTTGTTTGTCTTGCTTCGGATTTTCGCAGAGGAGTCCAAAGAATTTCAAACAAAGCGAATTAGCTGATCGTCTGAGCAAAAGGCCATTATATACACTAGATCGTACGGCAAGCAATAGCAGTCAGTCCATGAGTTGTGGCTTAAATTGATGCAAACGATGTGTCGTAAGGAACCGACAACCTTAATAAACTGTCAGCATGCATAAATGCTGTCAAGTTTATAAAACAGCATTTCATCATTCAACATAAACGTTTATTGACACTTCAGTTTGTTTTGTTATTTGATAAGTGCATTTTCTACAATGTAATTTGGTAGTAGAAATCATCATAATGATTCTTATCAAAGCATTGCAGAGACCACACGTCTGAGAACTTCGGCGATAGTTAGTTCATTCAGATTTTGTAAATAAAAAAGAGCGATCCATTGGCCGTGCAAGCTGGTTTCCCATTCAAATACGCACTGACTACCCCCTTACCGCACTCATCCAAAATGAAGGCATACAGTGCGCATTGTCAGTGATTTTTTGCATCAACATGGTACATGTTGAGTCACTGTATTTCTTTTGAGTGGGTCGTCGTACAATGGGTCTTTAAAAACTACATGTGTACCGCAGAACCTGAAATCTCTAACGGCTGTGAAACCGTCTATACGGAAATAGGATTGTGTAAACATCGATCCCTTCGGCTCCATATCTTGCAAGTAAGTCCGTACATGTACAGAGCTGCTCGTTGGTTCCACAACGCTAATTTACTATTGTGTACATTGAACGTTAATAAACAAAATGAATAAACCATGACAAAAGGCTCTCTTTATTTTTATAGGTGGCAGTCACACTTAAAGAAGTGCTACCTCACACGCAGATCTATTCGCTAAGAAGATAGTGTCGCTGTCATTTCTGTTCCCTCCTGAAGTGCATGCAATACACTTTACGAACTATGTGACCTCTGGTTGCCTGCTCCATATTCCTTTGCCATTTATTTTCATCTCGTCATTTTAAATGATAAGGGTATTCCACAAATTAAAAATTATCTCCCCAAATGCGAATGCTTGAAATTTTTTCGAATTGGCATCCACGCATGATGTTACATAAAATGCAGCAGGCCTGTCAACGCCGTTTTATCTCCGTATTTTAACAAAAAGTAAATAATTTTGACAAACACTTGAAATAACTGATTTTACTAATGAGAATGGCTCTGTGTATGTCATTCTCAAAAACTCAATGCCTGATCTCCCTTTAAAATTTAATATGCTCCTGCCGACATCAGAAATATGAGCGCGTGCTTGCGTCCAAACTATGTATTGGCGGAGGGATTTTGCGCTTTTACTCAACGGAAATGCAACCGGTAACTCTCGAGGAGTGTTAATTATTCTTAAATTTCTCTAAACGCTTAATGGCCACTTCAGTATAAATTAATAGCTATCTTATTAAATACATATTCATACGACCCAGACGGCGTTAGATGAATGGGAACGTACGTGAGTGTATTGTCCGCGCTTATTAAGGTGTTAACGAAAGTCTATCTTTATGCGTCATGTCGTCAGTATTTTTTGGCTTTGAGGAGTTTGCGTGTATGTACCATTTGATAACTAAATATGCTGATTTATGCAGTTTACGGTAAGCAAAAGTGAAACTGCTTATCAGACATTTACCATAAAGCAGTTTGGAGTTGACAGAAATATTGTGTTTCCTAAGTTCTGGATTATTTGATTTTTGAGGATAATGACGGTTAACGGGTCCCAGAACCATTTATTTACTTGTCGGAGATTTCAAATTCCTGCAGGCGTTCATTGTTAGAGATAAAAGAAGCGGCATAACAGGCGACAATCATAAGAGTATTTGCAAATTTGTAGTTAGTGACGCAGCCTCAAGGCGAATGTGCACTGCTCTGTATGCCGGCGTCTGATCAATAGACCGTTCGACTGGGTTCTTATGCGATGTTCAGGCTTCACTAAATTATCTGCTTGGGTTG
Source organism: Spirometra erinaceieuropaei (assembly GCA_902702965.1). Lineage (NCBI taxonomy): Eukaryota > Metazoa > Platyhelminthes > Cestoda > Diphyllobothriidea > Diphyllobothriidae > Spirometra > Spirometra erinaceieuropaei. The sequence continues at coordinate 1,895,385 of CACRXP010000033.1, read as the reverse complement.
CTTCTGGCGTGAGCGAGTGTCTTCGTGACCGCGAAGTTAAACTCTCAGTACCAAAGCCGTGGGTTTAGACTTACACACAAATGCTTTCTCGTGCTAATCAGGGCTATTGTTTCTTATTCACGCAATCATCCATTTTATTAAACGAGACACGTGCCTCTATGCCCTTGAAGTTTAAATATGTGCAAACGAAGCTGTTAAACAGACACACAGTCTTTTAAGCTTTTTCAACCTAGGAATAAACGCATAGCTAACCGTTGTATCGCAAGGGGTAAAGCCATCGGAAGCGACTTACATTCTTCGAATAAAGTAAAATTAGCGTAAAAAGAGGGACAGGGTTTTGGGATACACGTTGGTAACTCTGCCCGTTTACAGGTCGCGACTGGCGGAACGGTTTTCAAGGGAGCACATCTGCGAAATAATCAGTCGTCTGCCTGACGAATAGGCAGTCGCGGACCAGTAGCGACAGTGCAATACAGTGTCTTCATCTGGAGTTTACAGTTTCACTCCCATCATGATTTCGATATTTAAGTCAATGCAACGAACTGTCTTTCACAGACGCAGATTTTTGCGTTTTTGCAACCAACGAATAAAAACACTGCTCAAAATGCTTTGCAAAATAAGTTTAATTTAGTTCGTGCCTTTAAAAAGAAGTAGTCATCTCTTTCTTGTGCAAGTCATCATAAACGAATAAATTGGACCTGTCCTAAAATGAGGGGTGTACATAGGCCTAGATGCTCAAAACTTGGCGCGTCTACATCATACTGATATCGTGACGATGATCAAAAAATTTTGGCTGCGGAATAGACCGGTTCTTGTGCCTGACGTATAAGCAATCACGGACCAGCAGCGACAGTGCGGTACCGTTGTCAGTGAGACGTAATAAGTTGAAATGTCAATGGTTGCAAGGCTAACAACCTGTGCCGCACTTTTCGTTCGTTTATCGTCCTTGTTCGTAGAGTACCGCATGTCGACATTTTATCAGCAGGGTGATCTCTTATTGCACAATGTGATAAAAAGACGTCCGATTACTTCGTTTGAGACAATGGTATTTTAGATCTATCGGGATTATTCCTCCTTAAAAACCTGTGCAAGCTTACGTGTGTGGAGGTTTTAGCACTTAGTTTATACTCATGATATCAACTTTTTGTATGATCACCGTGTATCCGTTGTATTTCGCATATCAAAAGCTGCATAAAATGCGATCCAATATGCCCGGTTGTTTTATTATAGACAGGTATTTCTGGATTCAGATGTATTTCTCAGTGAGGTGCCAACTCGAATCACCCTTTGACAGGCTGTTTTGTGCAAATGATAAGGGTACGCTTCTGTGATCATTCTTATTCTGTCTGTGTAGATAAAATTCTGCCAGAAAGTCGTGAAGCTTGCAAGGCTTGAGCATAGTATTATGCTCCTCATTTTACGCTCACTAGTTTGTGTGAAATTCATAGACATTTGAGAGTAGGTACATCCAACCTTGTCAAATCACGAAGCTAGAAATATTGACGACATGCAGCTCAATCTTGCAAAAGAAATATAGGTGGCGGTTGAATGTGTATGGCCAGTGCTAACAGTGGAAATGATGCGGTGGACGAGCTGCAGACAATAGTTCGATCGTTGTTTGTACGATGCACACCCGAGTAACTGATCAGGCCGATGCCCGATATTCATGGTGGTGACAAAGAGGGCAGGACACAGTAAGTAACCGATCTGGTGGATTGCTGGACGAACTTTTGAAATGGTTTTTCGATTTGGAAGGATTGCTTAGGTGGAGCTGTAGTACTCATTATCATGCGGCCTAATCCTATGGTATTTCGGAATTGGCAGGATGTTAACTTTGAAGGTATTTCTTTTTGACCTCCTGCGGAAAGTACACTCAGTAAAAGAATAACTATTTCTGAAACATGTATTTTTCACATCGACTGTTGATGATCTTATAAATACAAATATTTATTACAGAAAATATTCACAAAGTGTGCTTTCTTTTACTCTTTTGGCGAAAGGACACGTTGTCTTCGCCTTTTGTATCCTGAGAAGGGTGATTTTTTGGTTTTAAAAAGTTTCCAGTTGCGATATTTTTAAGGTTATACGATGTCCAAAAATACAGCTTCGCACATGTAGGTTTACCAGCGCTCATCATGAAGTTTGCAACACAGTTCGCCTCCATTGAAGTCCTTTATGAATTCTATATATTGTCTCCTTAAAGATAAAGGGATATATATGATTTTCTTTATGCGGAAAGCATGCATCTCATAGACTGAAATCACCAAACGCTAATGCAACGAGTAATCGTCTCAAACATTTTCGGAAATTTAAAAATTTTCAAAACCTAAATGTACAATTCCTTTGGGTATAAAATGTAAAGTCAACGTGATTTTTCACCATACAAGCATATTTTTGTGCAATGTTTCTGCAAAATGTACTTGAATTTATAAGGCCGTCGAAAATGGATGTGAAATGTTATGCTTCTGAAATGGTCATATTTTACCGAGTGCGGTCTCTGTAAGAGGTCGGAGAGAAGTACATTCGAAAGCCGACATCCTGTCGAGTCCTAAACATTATATAATTAAACCCCATGATAATGGATATTATAACCTCTCTTAAGTAATCCATTCTAATCAAAAACGCATTTCAGAACTTCGGCCAAAAATCCATGCGATCGGTCACTCACTGTAGGCGTAAACTGTTGAGCCGGTTTCGGCGGTGATGACGTTTTCAGGACCCCCGCTGGAGAACGGAAACTTTGTCGGATAGGCAGGGTGTGCTGGGCGTGTCAGTATTGCTGTCGTGGATACATATGTCGTTGAAAAGGACAATGTGGTGGGCGAATATGTAGAAGCAGTGTTGAAAGAGTGTATATCAGGGCTCCTGACACTGGTATGCCAGGCTCGAGGCAAGCGATTTGCGCGTGACCGAGCATGCTGACGCGTGTGGTGAAGGTGCGTTTGCAGTCGGGACAGGTTTAGGTATATATCACCTTGGTAGTACTGCGAGTGATTGACTGAGCGTCGGGAGTACATTTGCGAATGTAATGAATGCTAGATATGTGGCTTTTATCGTCGTGGATGCCCAGAAAGAACTGGCGTGCTGAACTTCTCTGAGAGGCTCGTCGATTTTTAGAAGTCAATTTCCGACCTGACAGTGAAAAACCGGCGGATACAGAATGAAATTTTGTTGTAGGATTCACAGGTGCCCCTGTCAGTGAAACCTTCAACAAAATCTCCACAGTCTGCTTGTGTTTGTGGAACAGTGAATGCGTCTGAAACTGTGCATGCCAAGAACTGCATCCGGAAAATTTACGAAGACCACGGTGAAGTAAAATCTCCTGTATATCTGGGTATATTGTAGGAGCAGGACTTTAGTACTCGCTCAGGTATGCGTAGCTGGCCATTAATGTTGCACAAGCTAATGCTGAGATATATTTTTATTTGATGGCAAGGGGCGCTCACCGATCGTTCATACGGAACTCACTCGTTCCTTTGTGCCTTAAGGGCTCTCTCTCAAGCCCAACAAGTAGCCACACAGCGGAGCATGATATATAGGCAGAATGGTATTACCGACAAAGACAACGGAGACTAGAATAGTCATTTCTGGCTTATTAGCCGTCGCCAGCCAGCCATACCCAAGCCCGAAGTGTGGAACACCCGAGCATCGAACTCGCGATCTGTTGGTTTAGAAGTCCACGTCTCTACACACCGGGCCACCAGCCCGTTGCCCTGTCGGTTTTCGACCGGGAATATACAATGGGAGGGAACGCTCACCGATCAACCACCTATTTAGTAATTTCCCTGCGAACAAACAATACGAAATTATCTGAACACAAATCCCAACATGATTGTCGATTTGTAAATGCACGCTGACTCATCGACAAAGTTAGCGAGATTGACAAGCAAGACGCGAACGGGCCACAGAATGGAGCAAAATGAATTTGCACAGGAGTCTCTCGTCTGACGTGTGGAAACGGTCTGACGGCAAAACATAAGAAGGGAAGAATAGGAAGTGACATGAAGTCTGAATGATTCTGGGAAAACCGAAACAATGAAGTAAAAGATGTGTAAATAGAACTCCCCTCTGTAAACACCAATTGTATGTTTTCCCTCTCCTTTCTGCACAGTATCCCGAAAAGGTTTAAGCCCAGTAAAATAGTTAACTGTCTACACAAATGGTAACCCTACATACTAGGTCGTAAATCAAGCAGGTGCAACTGTTTGTCCGTCAATGAGTCATTGTTTAAGTTGACGCGATTGATGTGTCGTAAGGGAGAACACCCATAATAGACTGTTTGGTCACGACTTGGCGTCCCCAAGCATGAACGTTGTCAATTTTACCAGACCATATCTTAGCTTCACAATACGAACGTTTTCAAAAAATAAAAAAAAATTCACCCCATTTTGCAGTAGATCTAGGTGTTTAACGAATGTCCCACAATACGATTCAATGAAACAGCCGATTATAATGGCAATGCTTAAATTATTTCAAAGCACAAACGTCTGGGAACCCCGGTTGTAGATAGTTCATCCGATTTCGCCAGTAACCATGCACTTAATTTGCCGTGCAAGTTAGCTGTCTATTGGCATGCGTAGTAATTACTCAGTAACTACACTCATACAGGATAAAAGCATACTCTGCGTAGCGTCGCAAATTTGAACTTTCGTGACGAATGGCAAATTCGTTTTTAACGCTTAGTAAAATAACTGCTTAAAATGCACAGCTTTGTCCTCACGGACACTACACAACAGTTGATGTTACAGTAACAGCTAGAACAATGTAAGCATTTTTTTTCCAATAGTTGACTGATTATTTTTTTTCCGAGTTATTTATCGTAAAACAAGCCTAACAAAACTATATGTTAACCGTAAGCTATGAAGCAATGAACGGCTGTATAGATGTCTACTTGGAAATAAGACTATGCAAAGCTTATTTCCGTCTCCTCTCTATAAAGCAAGTTAGACAGTAGTCCGTGTGCAGAGCTGATCGACGGCTGTATAGCGGTGGTGTGCTGTTTTAAACATTAAAATTTAATGATGTCATGAATAAATCGTTACAAACCACTCTCTTTTTATTTGCAGATGTCAATCACTCTTAACGAAGTTCTAACTCGCACATAGACAAGTCAGTTAAGAAGATGGTGGCGAGTTGCAGCGGCGTATCTGTTTTTCTTCCCGTTGCTTTTCATTTTTATGAATTAATCGACGTCATTTATAATCCTACCACGATTTTCAGAAGTCCAATAACAGAGATGCACACAAAACACTATAAGATTTACTTGGACCTTTGTCGCATGCTTCGTACTTCCTTACTTACCACTTCCATACCCTTCTACATTCATTTGTGCCTTCGGTCAGACCATAATCCTTCCTTTCATTATGTCATTTAAAATAGTTAATTCAAAAATTACAAAGTATCCTCCGAACCAACCCAGCTAGCAACTTTAAATTCAGTCCTGACGTTCTACAAAATGAAAGGAATTTATCAACTCCCACTTATCTTCGCGCCTCAACGGTAAATCAATAATTTCACAAACACGTTAAAATAGGGCTGCAGCTGCTGAGAATAACACTGTGTGTGTCAATCTCGAAAACGCATTGTTGGACCTCAATTTAATTCTCAGTATGTTATCTTTGACACTTCTACTAGAAACCAAATTTATGATCGGTTCTTAGCATCCACACTATGTCTTTAGGAAAGAAAAACGCGTTTTTAATCAACGAAAATGCGACTGATATATCAAAGAAAACGTCTCCTCATCCTGTGCGGATGCCGTTAAATGAATGGGAATTACGTGATTTTATGTTCTCCGCGGAAGTAGATGGTTTTATTGAGGTGTTTATGAAAGTCGGCCTTTAAGCGCCATGTAGTTGATATTTTTGCGCGTTGTACCAAACATGCCCCCAGAAAATCAAATATACCTAACGGAAACGGCGTTTTTAAGAGTTCGTGGTAATGCGTCATTTGCTCGATGAATATGCGGAAAAGGGCAAATTGCAGTACTATTAATAAATTTGCTCATCAAGCATTTCCTGTGAAGTAGTTTAAATTCGAAAAAAATACGAGTTTCTTGAATTCCGAATTACTGACTTTATAAAAAAGTAGTCGCAACAAGGCATCGATCAACTTATTTAGTTGTCTTAGAGTTCAAACTTTTAGAGTAATCTATCGGCAGAAATAAAAGCAACGACATGGCAGGCTTTACAGTGTTCTGTGTGACGACGCCGGATCAGTACATTGATTGACTGAATTCTCATCCGATATCCAGATTTCGATTAATTCTCTGCTTGTCATGGTTCTCGTGCAGGCAATTATTTTTTCAACCGTGAAAAGGACTTGTAACCACTGTGGACTGTGTGGATTTAGACCTATAAACAAGTGGTTCCAGTGCTCTTTTAACCTTATTCTTTCTTCAAAAGTCAATAAAACGAACATAAGTCTGCTTTCTATAAGCTGACGTCAGGCTATTGAAGTTGTGAATTAAGAAATATGCACAAGTAGATAATTATGATTTAGCTCGAGTTTGGGAATAGGAGGGGTAGAGTGAAAGACCAAAATTCCACTCAGCGAGAGGGATTAGGTGGGTAATTACACGCGGATGGCTTGCTTGGTGGCTTTGCTCCATGGCAACTACGGGACCTGTTTGATGTGCTTCTGTGCGCATAGGACCGGTTGGCGTAGCCTACAGGCGCTGCCCAATTAGTCTTGAATAGCTTGACGGGACCTTGTAAATCACTGTGGCGGCCTCTCTGGCGTCTACACGGTCCTTATATTCTTTTGGTAAAGCGCTGGCTTTTGCGACCAATATATTCTGCCCCATCGGAGCAGGCGAAGTAATAAATACGCATAGATGTAGTCAGAAGTGGTAGTTTGTCCTTGCCCTCTCCGTAGAGGATGGGACTAGTGGAGAACAGTACGCGGGTAATAGCTGGTGGAAAGGTCTATGATACAGCTGGAGTTAAGCGTCTTCTTATAAGTTCACTTGGCGAATCCCCCTGAAATGAGACCCCAATTAATTCATAAACCTGGAACTCGCTATTTCACCCACATTTCACTCAATCAGACTGTCGTCGTCATGTTTTTTTTTATTTTGAAATATGTACACCTCAACCTCGTCCACAGACACACAAGCTTTTGCTTACCCTCAACTGAAGGCCAGATACATAGCAGGCCATGCCTTGCGAATCGAGTTCAGTTTTGATCTTGCCCTTAGAAACAAGCACTCTGAAACGCTTTTCAAGTATTCATCGCATTCCACAGCGGAGGGTGAAGTCATTGTTAAGTGAACAACCATTTGCGGATAAATTGGACCTGACGTAAACCAGGGACAATCCTTTAACCTAACTGTTGTTTTCTCGGTCGTCCACAGGCTGCGGACAGTGGGGCGGCCCTCAAAGTAGGTCAGGTACGAAATAAATTGGGGCTCGTGCCTCGCGAATTGCCAGTCGCGGACCATCAGCGACAGTGTAGTACTGTTGTCAGTGGGACGAAATTAGTCTGAATGTCATTGGTTGCACGGCCGCTGAAGAGTACCGTGGATGTGGGTTGTCTCAGCATATTAATCTTTTATCTCAAAAGGTGAGAAAAAGACATCCCACTACCTCGCTTGAGCCGACGTGTTTTTAACCAACAGAGTATTTCTGTCTTTCCAACTACCATGGTTGTTCCCTCCTAACTGACCCGTGGAAACTGCTGCTGTGCGGAGGGCTCAGCTGCCAGCTAACGCTCATAAGGTCTAACTTCTTGCTTTATTCTCGTCTACCTCTTGAATTTCGCAGTCAGCAGTTGCGTGAGGTGCGTTCAACTACACCTGAATGTTGTATTTTAAACAAATCTTTTTATTTCTATGGGTTATCTCCAATGAGTTAACGTTCATTGTAAATGGACTTGATTCAGACATGCATTCTCTTAAATGCGGCATATCAACGCAGTTGGACCCAGGCGACTTGTGGCGAAAAGAGTAGGCGAATCACAAAACAAAGGCCTGCGCTAAACCAGGTCAAATTTATGACAGCCTAATCATCGAAACTCTTCTGAACTGCCTTTTAAATGATTTTCAATGTTCAGCTAGTCTTGTACATCGAAATATACAACTGGTTTAAGGAGAACAAACGAAATAGAGACATCAATGTTGGGATCTCAGGGAAGGCTGTCAGATGCTTCAGAACGTTGGAACAGAACGACGCCAAAGTGTTACGTAATAAGAAACAGCTTCATCCAAAAAATTCATTCATTTTCAAGATGCAGTGAGACAATTATAATAATTCGAGTAGACTTACCGCAGAAACCGCGGCCGGAGTGAGACCCTGGCTATCACGACCTTCAGAATCTATTCTGAAAGGAAAAAGAAAATAGACACCAGTTGCGAAGATTATTTATTCTGTTCAGAATTACTGGGAAAAGTAGTTGGAAAGAGTCAGCAGCCGGAAGAGGGCACATCCAGCGCCGGGATGGCGGCGCCACAAGTGTGTGTCAGGGAATGCGCCAAAGCGTCCTAAGTCAGGACGCGTCTGAATCCGCCCTGAATCTGATTGGCCAGTGGAAAAGTCGAGTTGGCGAATGGCAGACGGCCCGCAGAGTGCATGTGCAGACACTTGTGAGAAAAACAGCGTTGAAATAGACACTCGGAGTAGGGCCACACAGGCAAATACCATAAGGAATTCTGGCTTTCCTTGTATGTCGACTATCTTCACAAAAACGGGAAATACTTTTTCGGCATATGTGCATTTCTGTTTGTCACCTTTCGCTGTCTGATCAGTCACTATTTTCAAAAATGAACTGTTACACATTTCTTCACTGGTATGTCCTCTATTTCCGTCTATTGATATACGAGACGCAGTTCTCTGTCAAATGGAAATAAGTGACTTTTCTTGACCAAATCCTTTACGCACACGTAGAAAACCTAAGAATTCCTCTTTTTGGCATGTCTAGTGGTGTGGCTGGGAAGGTATGCAGTAGCATGGCGACTGCATCCTAAAAGTACAGCAGCCCCTTGTGCATGAACCACCCATATCTGCTTTTACCTCTGATGATGGGTTCGAGCAGGAATCCGAAGTGTCAAGCGCATAAGGCTCTTGTTCCAGCAATCGTGTCTTCTTCACAATTGCCAAAGTACCGTACCCAGCGATAACGAAGTGGTTAACAGAGAGGCTCGGTAAGATATGGTTTTGCAGCCGCACCTGGTAGCAAACTACTGTTGGGGTTAGGGTAAGGGTTGGGGGTTAGGGCTAGTGGTTAGGGTTAGAGGATAAATTTGGTGGTTATGGCTAAGGGTTAGGGCAACTGTTTCTCACTCACTCAAAATAGAACTGCGCATTTCCAATAGCATTGCTTGTATGCGTTCCGCGGCCCACCAGTAAAAATCCCTATAACCACCGGTCCCGTATTATAGGTGACTGGGGTTTCTTTACCTCAAGTGCGGCTAAATAACAATATCTAACCAGACACAAACCCCTACAGCATTAGCCGACATCACGCTGTCATCAAGATACATGCAAACGCATTGCCGACGTCAAAGTTCTTAACTTAAGCGGCATGATGTTGTTTATGCAAGACGTCTCGTCACTTTTTACAAATGTCCAGGTCCCTGATTACATCTATTACTTCCTATCAACCAAACATCTGGAAATAGGAATTCCGGTGAACAAACTCAAAGACAAATAAACGGAGTTGATATTGGCACACCTCTCAGACATCTCTTAACTGATGGCTTTATAAGCAAGTTGGAGCAATTTCAATCAAGTTTTTGCGGTCAATAAGCTTAAGTACCGCCTCAGAAACCGAGGTAGTTATCCTCCTAAATGCTGTAAATCAGGCACATCCGTCGACCAAGTTCATGTTGGAGACGGCAACGGATGGTCCGCTCGCTTTCTTAGATGTCCTTTTGAACAACACACCTGATGGTAGCGCCCGAATCATTTTATTCGCAAAGAAGGCCATTTTGATGCAACAAGGAGCGGAATTGCAAAATACGAGAACTGAGAGACAAACGAACCAGCAGACAGCACCGTTCTGATGATGTAACCCTGATAGAATACCCCACAATAGATGTAACACCCACAGTGTACAGCCGTGAGATCTGATAAACACACCCCTTTGTTAACTGTTCCCCATCTTTTACCGTAGGCATGGCAATTAACCATAAAACGACACCAGAGTACACGTGCTGTGGTCTTTGTTGCACTGCGCAAGACTTTATCCGTGTAAGGGGAGTTGGAAATATCGCGCGTATGATCGATAAGTGCATGCGTGTGTGAAGGTAGTCCTTTGCAACATAACCGAACGTTGGATACGAGGCAAGATGAAATGCAAGGGTTGAAGGCAGAATGATGTCAATCGGAGTAGCCAGGAGATGCCAGCTCAATTTATGCGTGCGTGCGTGTATGCATGTGGGCCTTACCACACAGCAGACCTGTGAAAGTGGGAAGTTGCGCAAACTGGAATGCCGTCAGGCTGAGACTTTTAGTGGTGAGCACAATTCCTGGTAGTGTGCGTCACTGATGGCCTTAAAACAGTTAGATTTACAATCTGTCATCAATACTAAGTAACCATGTTCCAATTTGATGTTATCAGGAAGGGACTTCCTTCGATCGTACATCCAAAGTGCTCAGAAACGGAAGATTTTATCCTTCAGGGACGTGGTGAAACGACAATTTTGACTCAATTATTTAGGCTTTTGTTCTTCAACTGCCTTTCAAATTAATGATTCGTTATTTCCGGCAATTTGACTTGTATCAGAATCTCTAGGTATTTATTTACATAATTTGAGTGACTTACATGATTTTTCTTGCCGTATGCAAACTGACGTACCAAAAATCCGACATGGAATATTTTGTACGATTTTGACATGCGACGAAATCGAAATCACAAATCCAAGACCCGATGTTTTACTATACCAGACTTGTTGTTTCATGTTAAACACATATTCAGCAGTTATTAGTTTCTATGCAAGGTATGTTGGTTAGTAAATGCTTCTGATGAAAAGTTTAAAATGATAGTTTAAAACGTGATCTGGTAAACTTGGGACTGATGGTTATTTTTACGAGTAGACCTGTCGTCTCGTAGCCGTAAAAATTAGTTGAAAAACTACCCAGCTATGTTGTCTAAGACTGTAATGACTCGTCTGAACACAATGCTTCTCTAATCATCTCATTGGCCACTAAGGGTTTTTCTGTAAATGCGACATTAATGAGAGAACGCCAAACCTTACCGACCAGGACCGATTATTTCTTAATTGCACAAACTTCTAACACGCGCATACCTGGTATTTAAATGAAGACCATGGATTATAACCGGTCTAAGGCTCCTCGACTGAGCAGACCGGTGTGTGGTGTCGGAACCAGAAACGTTCATGTGTCGTGGCATGTTATCGTTTGATTATGTCTTAAAAATAACCCACATCCACAGGCAAATTGCCACCTAGTTCATGCTTTTGTATCGCCAAGTTAGACAACTTCCACTTCACAAGTCTTAGTGACGTTGATGCGAAGGTGTAGCCAAGTCAAGGATATGAAGCGGAGATGATAACAACTGGGCACGTTTTTGGATATTGTCATGGCTGCTATTAACCGACGGTCGTCAGTTTCTTTTACTTTGCAGCGGTTTCCCCTTCCGTCAGTCTCGCGTTTCTGTAGCGGATAGTAGAACTAGATGATATGCCGGTAATAAGAAACGTCATGAGCAGGGCATAATTCATTAAATATTTGAGCAGGTTTTGGTCTATAAAATGTTTTCATACCCTTTGACATTTGATTTGACGCTCGACAGTATGGTATTCTCTTACGCATAGCAACGGTTAGAGTCGCTGGTCTTCCAACACCACAGACCGAAATTCTGGGCCCGGTATGTGGATGATACCTTCGTCGTCATCGAACGGGATCAGGTGTTGACATTCCAAGAACATCTCAACGCCGTCTTCCCGGACATTCAATTTACGATGGAAGAGGAAGAGAACAACCGGCTGGCCCTCCTGGATGTCCTCCTATGCCGCAAGGATTGTGGTGGACTAAAGACCAAAGTGTTCAGGAAAGCGACAAATACGATGCAAGTACTGAACTTCAACAGTAACCACCCATTCAGCCACAAACGCAGTTGTGTAAGGACGCTCTTTCGGCGTGTCGAAACGCACTGCAGTGAGCCGGAAGACAAAGTTGCTGAACTACAATACCTCCGACGGGTCTTCAAAGCCAATGGCTACCCGCGCAACTTCGTCGACCGGTGCATACGCAAAAGGGACGAAAGGCCTAACCGCACGGACACCAAGTCTTGGCGGGCACTTCCGTATGTCAAGAACGTTTCGGAAGCTGTCGGCCGCCTTCTCGCACCACTTGGGGTTGGAGTGGCACACAGACCGGAAACAACCATCAGGCGTCTGATCATGAAACCGAAAGACCCACTGCTACGGCTAGAAACGTCTGGAGTCGTTTATCGGATCTGGTGCAGTTGCGGACAAAGCAACTACGTCGGAGAAACCGGAAGACAGCTCCGAACGAGAATGGCCGAACACGCGGCAGCGGTGCGCAGAAATCACGCCAGCTCTCAAGTTGCGGCTCATTCGACGAGATCCGGCCACACATTTAAATTCGATGAGGCCGAAATTCTCGCAAGAGGTGACAACCGAGTGAGCCGGGAGCTACTGGTATCGTGGTTTACTGGGCCCCAGTCCATCAACAAGTGCAACGATCTTCCCATTCAATACAGCGTGCTGAGACTTCGTCTAGGCGGAGTAATTGGCCACGCGGGGAGGGCACTGGTGAACACTCTTCCCAACACCCGGGTCAACGCGTCAGAGGGTAGAGCAATCATCACGCCAACATCCAACGCACGTGATGAAATTGCGGCAATTATCGACTCGAATGTCGGCCATCAAGCAATGATCACACCAAGTGTGACAATCCCGGATGAAGGGGGAAGCCGTGAACGTTCATAGGTATGCGGTAGCATGGCTGCTGCATCCTATAAATACCGCAGCCCCTTGTGCAACAACCACCCGTTTCTGCTCTTTTGTCTCTGATGATGGATTCGAGTGGGAATCCGAAACGTCAGGCTAATAAAGCTCTTGTCCCGGCGATCGTGTCTCCTTCTTCAAGACTACTTCCTGGGACTCGGCTCTTCGCTTCTATTGGCAATTGTTTATTAAACGGATCTAGTCGGATCCCACTCTGGCTGCTAAACGAAGTCTGTGTTCCGTACACATCTGGGTGGGCAATAGGGCTCTTGCCAACTTACCATATTGACGCATCTCGAAGAAAACTCGTTACCCATACTTCAATTCCCTCCAATTGTTTTGCCCTTGGATAGGCATGCAGCGGGGTACAGTGCGTAACCGATCTGATGAAATGTTGGCTGAAATTCTGGAGTATGCTTTCGATTACGAAGGATAACTTAGGTGACGTTGTGATGTTGCTTATTAAGCGACAAAATGTCAGTATTTGCGACCTACCAGGATGTCGGCTTTTGAATGCACTTCTTTTCTATCTCCTATAAAAGCCACACTGCGTTAAAAGTGATAACTTAAACTGCATATGTTTTTCACATTGATTTCTGATGGTCTTTTAAATGCAAATACTTTTTAATGGAAAACAGGAACAAAATATGCTCTCATTTACTTGTTTGATAGAAAATAACACTGTCTACATTTTTTTCATATCCTACGAAAGCGTATTTTTAGATTCTGCAAACGTTTCTTAATTCCCCAATAATTTTTGGCCAGATCAACCGTTGTATTACCACTTATTAATTCCACTCTACGGGTGTATGCTTTCCTCACAAGAAACATCATATATTCCTTCATGCTTTTAAGAAGATAGTACGCTGAGTTCACAAAACTTTGCAATGGATGTGGACTATGGTGTACGGCTCACGAGGAGCATTGGTATGTATGGAGATCGGACGCTCTTACAATTCTCATAAATAGAAACGTTTTTAAAACCTTAATTTACCCTTTCTTCTGATATATAATATAAAGACGGTGTTATTTCCTATCATACAAGCACAAGAAAACATAAATTGTTCTTGTTTTGCATAAAAGGTATTTGCATTTTTAAGTCCATCGAAAATCTATGTGATAAATAGATGCTACTTAATTTGTCAGTTTTTGCCGAGGGCGGCTTTTATAGGTTGAAAAGTACTGCATTCAAAAGCCGACATCCTGGCGGCTTCGAAATACTGTGGCATTACGCTGTTTGATAAGCAAAATTACAACTCCACCTAGGTAATTCTCCCTATTCGAAAACGCCAACATTTCATCTGATCGGTCACGCACTATATTTCACAGATAACAAACGCCGCCAACGAATTAAATGCGTTAATCCGATAAATTAATTGGTCAACGAAAAAACTAACGGAGTCTTGTGTAACTGCGCAACCTACCGCGTAAACAGATGCGTGCAATATTCGTACCCTTTAATAGGCCAAGCAGAGCCTACAGGTCATAAGTGCATACATGCGGACGCCAAATTTCGTGACAATAAAAAACACCGTTTACGGCATTCAAGACTATTCATCACTCCTGCTGTAATTACCACCCAACATTTCATACTCTCAAGCAGAATTATTTGGTGATGAATTTGCCATGGTTCACTGTTGTCCTGCGCTCAACGAATTTCACATTGTCGAAGATATTTAGGACCTTACTACTAAGGTAGATTCTCCTGGTCCTCCTGCTATCTAGATGCACATCTGGTGTGTTTTAAGTAAAGGACGGTGCTGTGCTCCACGCTCATAAAATAATACTAGCAGCTAGTATTCATTCTTTGTGAGCGGCTCTCAATGACACTTGCGGTGGGGATATTTCATTCCTAAGATGGCTGTCAGTGCCACTAAGGTAACACTACCATGCATTCTGTGATTTTGATTATTACTACTACTTTAGTTTCGTAACGTCACTTAATAATTATTTGCACACCGGTCTAGTAGAGTTTAGGGTATTATCACACCTGCCAAAATGACGAAACTTCTAGCCCTGGAAACTTGGGAGCTAAATTTATGACCAATGCGTTTATATTTCCCTGTTATTTTCGTTCATCTGTCCGCCCTATAGCGTGACCTTGGAAAATCTGACAACCATGTGGGATTTGGCCAAGTCTCTAAATATCTAATTGTTAATAGAGGCCTGCGCTTATCAAATTTTGGAGAGTTTCGCAAGTTTCCTTTGTATTAACCTATTTGGTCGTTTGCCAGCTGTAACTTTAATTACTTTAGTTCGATATGACAATATAACAGTGAATTCAGAGGAGCAAGAATTTGCAGCCATTTCACTTTGGATGGGTCCCGGTGCGCAGCCCGATAATGGGAAGCTGAGGACGCACGCGCTGGCGATGCTGAAGAAGGTAGAATAACACAGTTCCGTAAGCGCTTATTGGATAATCATCCGATATACCAGACCAGCCCTGAGTGCACGTAAGTACATGGCATTTTAACTCACTGTCACTAAGATTAAGTCGGCATATGCTATTGCTTGAGCAGTGGATCGGCGCTACAGACGGTGCAAAACCTCCGTGTCCCTTCAGCTAACACAAGAACCACCTCAGGCATTCACCCTTTTTGGTGTGGACCATGGTAAAGACAGGTGACTTGTTCTTCGTTCCGATTCGGACCTGCAAAAGGCACAAGCAGTTTGTGATATGGAACAGTGTCCTATCGCCTCTTAGAGTGTCGTTGGGGTGATCTTAGTGGTATATCTCCATCTAGCCCGACATACTGTTAGACAGTGTAAGCCATTCAGCTTGACAACGAATACATCATATGCATACAAATTCAATTTTTCACAGCCATTCACTCTATTACGTAAAATCTAAAATTTGAATATTTTGTGGACTTTATTCAGAAGTAAAATATATTATTCTCAATATAAAAGTCACGATGTAAAGTCCAGGGTTTTGGTAATTGAAATTTCGGAATTTCAATATTAATTTTCCTTTCAATTCATAAAAAACTTCAAAGACGATGTAGTAGGAGGTCACAAAGGGTTGGAGACCGAAAACGCGGACTCTGCCAGTCATTTCCGAGCCCATTGTCCACAACGTTCGTACGTATATCGATTTCAGCAGGTGGGTTTCTGTTTGTTGAACCTTTCTTTTTACGTTTTAAGGGTTCAACGGTTACGGCTTAGGGCTCCGATTAAGGTTAGAGTTTGGAGTTATGTTTATGGTTAATGCTGGGGCTACAGTTAATGACTAGAGTCTGGAGATAGAGCTTAGGTTAAGAGTTGCGTCTTAGGGTTAGGGTGAAGTTCAGCGTGAGGGGTGGGATCTATAGTTAAAGTTAACTTTAAGGCTATGATGTCCGTTCCAAAAATTCAATAACAAAATTATTTAATTATTCGCTCAATTAATGATGATGAGTATTAAACGAAACAATTATTTCTGATTTCTTTGCAGTTTTCGTGAACGATTCGCTAGACATTCGCAGCAAATTTGCTACAACGCACCGTTTTTAAGTTGTGTTCTACTTTGTAAACTAAACTAGCATAGGTAAACACCTTCTTCATATTTATGGCTTTCTTTACGAATTTCCCCCTTATTTCTCCACTAATCACCAGTCTTTTGCCACTCATAAATCTTCTATTTAGTACCCTTTGCGTATTACTCTTGTTTGAGTTTTTTAGTGCGGCAGCATTTTCAGCCCGCGCTTTGGCCGCTGTAATCGGCCAATCGTCTCAGAATGACAACAGACCAAGAAGGTAGGCTGCCTGTTGGTGAAATGAAATCAAGCACGGTTTTCAGCATACGCCATAACGTCACCTGAATGAATGCGGAAGACGCCTGTTCACTTCATTCTTCAGTTTGCAAAAGCCGCTTTGGAAGTCCGAGGTGATTGAGACCCGAGGCATTGCATGTGGCGTGCTCCCAGGCGGAGTCGAGTTATTTGGAGTTGAAGAATCAAGAGCCATCTTGTAATACCAGAATGAGGGCCACCGTGGACTACAGACTACTACGCGGCGAGTAGATTCCAACGTTTTGAAGGCTACGGGGTCAGTATTGCTGCCTCGCATCCGGCGACTTCTTTCAGCTGGCCACCATTATTAGCCTGAAAATGCATCCTCTGAAACTACCTGTGACAGGCACGATACTCAACGCAAGGAGTTCCTTCTTCAGTCATAGATTGGTAAAGGCATGGAATGCCCTGCCTGTGGACGACTTCATGTCCTCATCCGTGGACACATTTAAGAGGAAACTTGACCAGTACAGGGATATGTTCTTCCACGGCATCAAAACTAACAAATTTTCCCTTGTACAACCCGCCCCCAAAGTTTTACGTTACAATCATGCTACTCCCTATCTTTAAGTGGCAGTAGTTTTTGATTTTTGTAATTTCATGGCCGAAGCGTATACGCTTGCTTCAATATTGCTTGGTCCATTCAGTACCGCGTACTGGTTGTTGTACAATTTTGACATAGAGGACATTCACAGACAAATTTTTGCTAGTATTCAATTCTTGTTGGTTGTCATTGCTTACCTACTTTTTTTTGACACCTGCCTTGCACATTGCTCTTTATGACGTTATTGCAACCAAACGGCAGGCCAACGGCACTGGCCTACCTTTTCCTTAATATATCTGATCTGATCTGATCTGTTAGGCAAAAAACGTCAATTCACTCTTGATGTATGGCATGCATACCCCTATGCAGGTCCCCACCACGCGTAGTGTGCATTCAAGCGCGGAGAAAAATTAATAATATCAGCGAGAAGTCTAAGCATACCGGGTGAGGGTAGAAATAACAAGATCCAACCATAACCTTTGATGGACGGTTGGGTAAGAACTGTCTGATCATTCGGGAACGGGAGATCACACAATTACGTACTCCAGTTTGTCTGATGCGTTAATTTACGGTTGGATTTTTCAATAGTCAGTTTGTGAAAATTCAAGCGATGAGTTTCGCGAAGCATGCCAGACATGACCATATTTCATAAAGTCACAAGACCAGTTGTGCCGAAGAAAAGTTAAATTGTTACTAAAAATTAATTTTTAAAAAGTTTATATAGGGGTTTTTGGTTGCTGTTAGTGGAAACTGCGTTCAAGAGTTCGCAAAGTAATGGAGACTTTCCATATTTCCGATGTACACCTTGTGAGGGGCTAAGTACGAAAAAGCAATATTGGTTGAAGGAACACATGGCGAGACTGATCACCTTTCCAAGTACAGTTATTATAAGGGGGTTTTTCGTTTTTTCCCAAATAGTCGATTAACAGACTCTGGCAAAATTGCAATTTGACATTTTTTTTAGTTTATCGATCTCTAACTAGGACAATGTTTTATAGAAGATAACAGGAGACGGGAAAAATTGCCCAAGTGGAAGACTGGTATCTATGAGCGGATTCAAGTTCACCTGAGAACATGAGGCCTTGACCTCAGCATGTTCTGGCTTTTAATTATAATCACTGAAACCAGCAGATTTACGTTGCTTTCGTCTCAATTTGATCCAGGAAAATTCGGAATTCCCCCAGTTGCGGTTTTGAAAAAGCGATAGATGATACCATTCTAGCTAAATAAGCAGACCCTCGTGTGTCGCCGATATTATACCGCTTCATGGATTATATAGAGATGGTAGTTTGGCCTGAGTAGAAACTGTCTTCAGATGTTCGCAAAGTGAAAATTAACCTTCTGTATTTCCGAAAACCCTTCAGAGAGACCTACTGAGAATACACAATATTGGCTGAAGAAACTAATGACGAAAATGATCACCTTCCTAAATACATTTATGCCAAATGGCAGTATTTTTCGCTACTTCGCCAAATATTCAACGAACAGACTCTGGAAGAAACTCATTTTTACATTCCTGGTTTGACACCCGGCCGTATCCAGGCCGCTTCCAAATAGTGCAAGCCCCGAGTCGTTCGCACTTTGAACAGGTAGTCGGCAATTTGTTCAGGGGTCGACATTATGACCACCATCTAACGGAGGCTTCGTAATATACGAACAAGGTGTTTTCTTTCCTTGTTTTAATAGTCAATTGTCAAGTGCCTTCGAGTTCGCCAATTTATTTGCATACGCCAGTGCGTGAGAATTCATACACGCAATTTTGGGGTGGCGTTTAACGGCAAGGTATTATTAGTCAATGAATACTTGGCGAGAATTGTCATCACCGGCAGATTAGATTGAGATTTCCGACAGCTGATTGTATGTGGAGTTGCGCTTTACACCTGGAGCCTGTGACCTATTTAATTTTTTATCATTGACGTTACGGATACTCATTAGAATCCATCATTAGAGACATTCGCAGATAAAGGTGCATATGCCTTCGATGATGTATTCGAGTGAGAATCCTAAACGTCAGGGCAATTGCTTTATTGTTCTAGTGATCTGATCGTCGTCTTCTATAGTGAGTTTTGTTAAATATCAGAAGAAAGTTGTCCAGAAAAAGCCTAGGATTGACAATTTCTTCTCTGTTTGACACATGGATGTAAATCGCCAAGGACAGCAGTATTTTGTTCTGTGTTAAGGCCCTTGTCGATGAAAACGTGAGAATGACAGTGCGAGAGTGTCACATATACGACATTGACCGCAAAATACAGCATTTTACCGCATGGACATTCGTCGGTGAATACGATGCAAAACTTGCATAAAATTTCGGTCCCCTCAAAATTGAGCTGGCACACTGAAAAACGGTCTCACCATCGTAATTTAGACAGACAAGGGAAGGATAAGTGATGTGCAGTTACAAAAATTCATATCTTTAACGGATAGCACAAAAGGCGCTTCAATATACGGATTAAAATAATGTTTCTTCTGTCGCTCCCAATATCTGAATGTTTATTAATACTGTTAAATAATTCTCCACGTCGACGCAATCCCCGTAAAATGAGGAAAGTAAGTCCCCTGCCAAATGGACACATGTTATTTCTTGGCGTTATATCGGCCTTTATTTCTCCTCCTCAAATCAGGAAACTTTGCGAACTTTATTTTGCATGAGGTTAAAAGGCATAACTATCGAGAGACATGACAATATGAAGGAATAAACTATCAAAGGGGTCCGCAGAAAATATTCCTTACTTAAACAAAACTTCAGGCATCATACTTTTTACTTCCATTCACTGAATCTCGATTCAACTGCGTGTCGAACGTTTGCCTAACTTATGAATGTATGTAGAAAAAGGTTGTGAAGTAAGAAGATTCGGTGCAGGGAAAGAAGGTAGCGGTGCTGTTTCGAACCACTTTAGCCTACACTTCATCCACTTTGAAGCCCGTTGTCTTGGTTGGATTCACGCATGCTCAAGTAGTTTGCGCGATGAAAAATGAGCTAAACTTGCATCATAATAAATGCAACCCATACCGCTTAACTTTTTAAACGTGAAACCTTAGCGACGATGTACTTCTACTTTGTTCTACTTAATGGTGCTTAAATGCTGAAAATAACTAGGGATCATGGTAGTTAGCTATGACGTGCTGTTTTAGGATTTGAAATAAATGCGTGAACATTTGCAGGATCATTGCTCTCCCACCAACTGTTTATCTAACTGATTGTGGAGCCGTCAGGGTTGAGGATTTTCAGCTGTTTATGACCAGAATCTGTATTAGCACCTGATCGAGACGGAAAAATGATCGAATATGCGCATTGTCACTGTCAGCTGGCCATCAAGTAATTCAGGCCATGTGGTCCCATATCGAAACGATAAGCATGCCGCGTATCACTTTGGTAGCAAGAACCTTATGACATATCTACTGCAATTGCCAAAATGAACATATATTACCACAAGAGTGGGTCCACTAGCTCCTTGACCATCGCCTACTAATAACTAATTGAGTATTGTTGCAGATTAAATATCCGCTAGCAAGTTCCATATGGAATAGATGTTACGGTCGGCAAGTATTTGGAAGGTCGCAGTCGCCACCTACTTTTTCCGCCTGACATATTTCCGCGGAAATATGTCCTGTTGACTTCAGTCCACCAAAAGCCTGTTCATCTATTTTGCGAAAAAATTTGAATACCGCTTGTTCTATACTTTCACACACCCACGGTGTATTTTTCTGAGTGACAAAGCAATCATTTCATCTCCCGGTTTATAAACAAGACGTTTAATTAAAAACGAAATGCTACTATTCTTTTTCTCACTCTGAACGCCTCTTTTTTCATGGTCGTCTATTAACGTCAGAGTTTGGCGACTTCTCCAATTTCTGGGAATTTTAGTTCACGACTCCTACTTTTTACCGAGTGCAGCAGCTGAGCACCTCATTCAAACGCAAGTCATAATAAATACGACTTCGAATATTGGCGTATACTGTAAACACCAAATGCTATAACAATCGAGGTTCCATCGTTAGTTTTTGTCCCGCACAGCATATTTTACTTTTTAAAAATGCTTCGCTTTCGGGCAAACCAACTCTTGCCTGCATATGCGTTGAGAAATTTCGAAGGCTGTTTTCAGTGTTTTGGTGCTCAGAGAAGTTCTGGTTTTACAGTGCTGCATTTATAAATAAACCTAGGCATGTGATGACTAACCGTAAATCCTGCGCATAAATTGCTAGTCCAGAGCAAAATTAATACCATTACCTCCAAAAGCTGGCTGATAAGCAGACCTAAGGAAGCGAAGCGCCCTCAGGAGTGTGCTATCTACACATTGGCGTTGCATGCATATTTCCGCAAGAGATCGCAATTTCGCTAACGGGCAGGATCATCTGAACTTTGAGCAAAGTAGGCGCAGTAATTTTCAGGGCGTCGTATTCAGTGGCCCTTTATGCTTCGTATAATTGCGCAGCATGTAGTCACTTGGTTAATTTGTTTTAGACCAACTTTTTTTGTAAACCATGAATCTATCCCGCCATATATCACCTTTGCACTTACTTTAAATTTCACGCTGAATTCTGAATGCATGAGTTAGTTTTGCACAAAAGGTCAGCTGATTGATTGCATCACAATAGTGAAATTTAGAATTTACTTCATGGCTCTCACATTACTCATTACTACGCAGCCACTGGTAGAGTGCAAAACCTGTCAGAATTCATAAGCGAAGGAGAGTTTAAGGGCAATACCTCCTTTGCAGTGTAGGCGTTTCCTGAGCTCCTTTGATTATTATCATCTTTGTAAATCCCTACTTCTTCCGTAATAACTTATACCCACTTGATAGAAGGCTGAATGCTATATACCAAATTTAAGCTTCGAAGAGATTACTTTGCTGAATTTACGTTCACTCTAAATTAACTAAATTCCTCGATTGAACGCTTCATTCTGTTTAGGAAATAGATTTGGATCGATATTTTTAACATACCTTTAGCCTACAGCGTTAGGTTCTGCATTTGCTCTACTGCCTGCCATCTATCCACGAAGAAGCCGTAGATCCTTGCAATTTTTGCAGGTAACTTCAACCGGAGGATAAATAACGAATTGACTGAAAGTGTGAACTTATCGTTTTCTCTACAAACTTCACTCATTCGCACAGCGTGCCGTTGTGCTCAGCCTGGAATATGTGAGTCAGGCTGGTGTGGCTTCCATATAATTTGACCCTCACGACACTCTGGAGATAGACGCGGAATTCAAACTTTATAACTTACCAACCTCTGACTGAACTCAAAGTCTGGTGCAGGGTATAATTCGGTTTTCAAGTATATTTTCAATTCCCGGATTATTTTGAACCCGACCTGTCGGTCCTCTTATCTTTACGGTCTCTAAACTACGAGCCGTATATTTTCCGCTTACGGAAAATCACGCATTTCTCTGCGAAAAAAGAAGTTGTACGAGGTTTTTAAAATTTACCAGCAGATTTGAGCCATATTGTAAACTATACAAGCACACAAGTAAAGATAGGGACACGATGATCTACGAAGGGGCTTTTAACGGTATTAGAAAATCTCATAAATAGAAACATTTTTCAAACCAAATTATACCCCTTCTTTGAGAAAATAAATCGGAAGGAGACGTAATTTTCTATCGAATGACTGAAGCAATAGGTATTTTTTGCATACTTTCCATGAAATATAATTGAATTTTTAAGGACATCGATAGTCAACGTGAAGCATTTGGCCTACGTAGGTAGTCATTTTTTAACGATTGCGGTTTTCATATTCAACTGGACGGATGTTTGTTCGAAAGCCGGCATCCTTAGGTAGCTGAATTATTATAGAAATTTTATACACGATAGTTAACTTTAAGACCCATTCCAGAATTTCGGTCAACATTTTGTGAGCTAGCGCACCTACTGAAGGTACACTGCGATATTTTCCGACCTAGTCGATGACCAAAGAACATTCATATGGCGTTTCAGCCTGTTTCTCTTCCTGAATAAATATTTTCATGCACAAAACTACTATCGGGTTTGCAAAATTTTATTACAATGACAGCAAGCATTACATAGAATTGTCATTTATTATCCCAAATACCTAACAGAGAAGACGTAACAAGAGAATTAACAGAAGGCCCACTAAAATAGAAAAGAATGGCATTATTTTGTTTCGAGAGTTCACACGATATAGCGCGCGTGTCTATGGAAAATGTATGCAATCTTTGTGTAACCGTTACCCTTATCTTCGACAGTCATTGATGATGGGTTCGAATGAGATTCCGAAACGTCAGGCTAATATTTTTTGCTTCAGTGATCGCACCTTCGTCTTCCTCATCCTCAACCAAACATGTTTATGAAGTCTGATTATTTCATACTCAACAGGACGTTTTAATTCCCCACTTGAGTCGGCGTTTATGCAGTCAGTAACTATGACGGATAGGAAGCGTTCAACTGTTAGCTTGACCAAGATGAATGAGGATAAGGATAACGGTATGCTTAAAGACCGTCAAACGTGAAAAGTTGGCAAGCACAGTTGACGAAGTGGCGTGTTATCACAACCTACTACAATCTGCAGACTTGGTTAGAGCAGTTAGCCAATGCGATTTAAAGGCCTTGGTGTAAAGGTCTTTTAAGTGTACAATACCGCTGCTTACGGTAGATAATGAATGACTGCCTTTGGTGCCGATATGTTTAAAAAGGCGAGCTTCTTTTGAAATGTTAGCATTTAAAAACCCAAAATACGGTTACGGTTGAATAGTTATGTACTTGACATCTTCTGCTTTTGACTGTTGAGCATATAATTTTGAAGGACCTTAAATTAAACTCACCACATTCTGGTGCAGCTAAAAATGTAGAAACCGTAAAGGCTGAGACTTTGGCACAATTTTTGATGAAGATAACACGCATATTATTGAACTGCGGAAACAGAATTCAACTTTACTGCAGCTCACAGTTTAATTAGCCCGCCTGAGAGGCTTACATACGCCAATGCCCTGATGCAAAATTAATACTGAACGAAGTGTTTAAATTTTTGAAAATCTATGAGATTGGCAGAAAATCTCGCAAACTTTATCTGCCGGCAAAAGGTTTATTACGAATTTTCGATATAACTAATTATCTTCCTATGTAGATAAAGCGGTCAGTGTGTAGTGAACAATAGAATCTCGTGAGTATCACTTGGCAAAAACCATGTCGAAAACTTGAGACGTATATTTCAACCAGCTCTCGGAAATATAAGAAAATAAACTGAGGAATTTACCATTCTGCAGACTAGAATTTTTTCGAATGCCGTGATGCGTCATACCGGGACGTGTTTCTAGTGCGCCTTGAAGAAAACCATAGATAAAGTTATTTGCCGGGCGAAATCGCGCTTAAAGACAGTCGTTAATGTCCACTGAGGTAAAATATGTTTCTGCAATCTGATGATGAGTGGGATTTTGGTAGACATTTTCAAATTAATGTCTTACAGAACAGTAGCAATGTATTCCCAATTACTCATGCCTAGTTTATCCATCGCATATAGCACAAGCACGCATTATGAATTGAGCGCGGAATGTAGACAACAAAGTTAAAACTGACGTCAGCAAATCACAAATAATATATTAACTAACGTGAACAAACTTCGTCCTCCGGTGCGTTTCCTATGAAACGAAATAAAATACGTTAACTTGATCATGTCCGGGAACGAGACCACTTGCTTTACACAAATCAAATTACTGACGCCAAATTGAGACTAGAAGCGTGAGCATTGCTGATTGTTTTTTTTAAATTTGAATAGAATATGGTGCAGTGCTTTTATCTGTTGTCCATTTATCTTAGTGTGGATAACGGTCTAATTTGCGGCCATACTTCTTCCCAACACAGACCACTAACATGTAATTCAATAATATGTGTCCAATAGCTCTGTGAACGATCACTTAAGGATAGGAAATCGATTCTGCGAAACACATTTTGCACATCCTTTTTTATTATTTCTATGTGAATTTGCATAAATATTTGGCATATCTGGAGCAGTCTTGTTTTCCATGAGGCTTTTCAGGTGTAAAACGTCAATATACACAAATGGACTAAAAGCTGAATTGTGTTTCGACCAGTAAATGAAAGGGGCTGAACTGTCTGTAGATCCATATAAAGAATAAGGGGAAGGTTTATTTATAATGTTTGCAGAGGTATTCCTTTATATAACATTGCAAGTACACATCTGCGGTAAGCAAAACGTGTAGGGGACGGTCTGACAGGGCATGACTTAAATTTAGGCTTCAAAGCTGTCTGGATTTAATTAAAAGGTGTACGACAATTTTGGAACGTAACAAATACCCTGCTTAACGTAGGCAAGTGTGTGTCAGACAAACTAACGACCTTCGTGACGTTTTCTGTTCGACACGCCATCTGACGTGTCCCCTAGCTTATAATATGTATTCCATTTGAAGCACAATAGAAGCACATAGACGTAATATGCAGGCAAGGACACATTTACCTGCTTGCGTCCAGTCAACGGACACAGAAAGGAAAGTTCTTTTATTGTTCCCCCAATCGTAGGTATTATTATCTCGGTTGCCTTTGCGGAAAATTCCATTGAACCATAGTTCCGTATTTTTATTTCGAGATGTCAGTTCTTCAAATTAATAACACGTGTCATCATCGTAAAACGAGTCATATCGGTTGCAGCATCAAAAGTCAAGACTACTTTAGCAAGAAATTGACTTGTTGAAGCATGTATTTTTAAAACTGTGAAAATTCAGATGACGAGGACTTTAGTCGAAGCGCCCTTTGTTGCAATTTATACATTAGCTTTCAATTTTGCCTCAGATACGCCGACGCGAAACCCTATGATCAAATTCACAAATATAACAAACAAATAAAAACAGAAACAAATTCAAGGAATGCAAAGATGAATTAGATGGCCAATTTTTACTCGTTTGTTTTCATAACCCAGTCAGCCCTTCAACAGCAGATCTGTTAACGTCTTCTTACGCAATACTAAAAATGTCCGAACGCGAGCCTCTGATCCGAAAGATTTTGCGTTAAACTAACTGATTTTATTCAAATGCTGATTGGATAATAGGTTTACCTTTTAGGAGACGTCTTGCATAAATGGCAGGCCAATATGTTGCCGGCAGGTTTAAATCTTAGGAGGGAACGTTTGACTTTTTCGAAATAAGTACAAGTTTTTTACCAAAATATCCTTCTTCGGTTAAATAACCTTCTTTGAGATTTCCTTCATATAGTGGTTCGACGTTTCCATATGCGTGGATGTGTACCATGACCACCACTTGAAGAGGAAGAAATAAGACAGCTCGGCAATATTCCCCCATCTGATCTCTATTTTAAACCGATTAATTTAAATAAACCCTACAGGAGGATAACAACAACGAGACAGTCTTCTAAACGGGCGACAGGCTTGGTGGCATAAGTGAAAACCGCATTTTGGGCATTTGCCAAAATGTGCGGAAATTGGAGTCTTCACGCTACACCATCTGCACTAGGCCGTGTCTGAGGAAAGATATAACAACGTTGGAAGGGACTGAATTAGATTTGGCCCTCATGGGCTCCTTCGAGGCTGACAAACAGTGGATTTCAGCATATCTCCCCGTTAAAATATGCTCTTTTGATATCTTCATCCCATAAACCTAAATGGGTGTTAAAAAACTTCGTGATATATTTGGTGCATCACTCCAGAATCTGTGATTTTTCCTAAATTCTGGTCATATCGTCTGTGCTTGTAAATGCGCAGTGCAAGCGGCTTGAACAGCGCACTCAACTTTATAGTCCCATTTGATTTTCCAAAAGCCATAGAGGTTTACTAGTTCGTAAAGTTCTGCCTTACATGCCAGGCACTTAGTTTTCGGTCTCCTCAGTGTGTTCTGCTTTAGGCCTCCGTTTCGGATATATGCGGTTCTGCAAATTTTGGTCTTATAGTCTTCCTGGAGCTTATGTTGTTCCTGTCACGGTGTTACTTTCGTGTGCTTCAAAATATATCTAACGCGGAGAGCCGAATAGATTCTCATGATTTCTTTCAGTTTGAGTTCAACTTCAGCACCCAGAATCTAACATGAACTTCTTTCGTTTAAAATGGATGCTTATACGGCGGCTTAAACTCATTTGACGTGCAACTTTGCTAAAACGATTGCAGCATTTCATCTATCTTTCGCATTTTTAAACTGAAAGCGTCTGTGGGATTGGGGTTGTAACAACATCTACAAAACTGAAGAATGACCATTAACCCGGGATTCCGAAACGCACGCTACATCTGCCACTAGCTTAGCACGTGTCCTAAGGAAAACGCAATTGGGCCGTCACTAGTGGCGTGAGCGAACGTTGTACGTTTTCCGTGCTTACTTACAACATAAATAAATATTTTGAAACCATAACGGCTGAAGACGTTATGAGACAGCACTCTTTATCTTGTAATATGATCAACACTAACCTGGACATCGAAGGGCAAATGCGATGGCAATTTCATAACTGCCTTTAATCTTTCCCTCAAATTTTCATCGCGACTGTGCAATGGATTCGTCGGTGTGGTATACAGACGCTACTTGCTGCGAAAACTTTCTCTCGCAAGATGACAGTCTAGCGTTCTGGAGACAGCACTTGTTTCCCAGAGGTACGCGGGGAAATTTGCCAGTGTAGTAGAGAAGCTGTCTGTAACGCTTTTTATCTATGTCTTCTGAGGTTGCACTTTTAAATATGTTACCGACACCCCAATTATTCGGTTGCTCTTCTTTAAAAAAAACGGTTCCTACTAGAAGGGCTCAGGTATTTTCGCTTTGTGGACTACCGATGCTGTCCACTTTTTAGATCTACTGAACTGTTAGATGTCCGCAAGGTTGGTTAAGCACTCAGGCAGATTCAACGTTGCTCTGAATTATGTTTTCATTAAATGCAGTGGGGTTAGTGATAGGATGATGTGTAGCGTGTACACAACTACCAGCATCCACAGCGGAACAAATCGCCGTAGCCGGTTTCACTGCTGAAGCGAAACTTGAAGAAATGTCGTAGAACTTAAAGTCCCCGCCGCCGATAACCATCAGGTTCAACAGTTTTGAAACTAGCATGCACACTTGCCGCTTCTTTCGCTGCCCGTACAACACTACCAAACGGCTGGCTGATTTAACTGTCTGACATTAGAATCCCGTGATTTGTGTTGTGGAGAGGGGAACTGGTTACTCAGAAGTGCTTATGGTCACAAACGTCCCGGAAGGACAATTGCAGACCAAGATTATATTCAAAAATCAATTGTGTGGTTGATGCATGTTCCATGCTTATTAATTTCTCTATGAGGTGACGTATTGTTGTATGGGTAATATACAAATTGAAATCTAATGAAATGCTGTACAATGGCTGTGAGCCATATATCTACTCTTCCTTATAGCCTAAAAATAGGTGTCAGTTTATGCCAACGTCAAAAATATGTAAAAACAAAACATACACATTAGGAGCTGGTTTTCGCCGGATGGTCTTTGATCAGGCCCTGAAAGACTTCTTATTATATCCCTAGCATACCGCCCAATGCGATTAGCTATGGGTTACAGTTAGAATAACAAATATCTTGATCCTGCGTTACATGTAATTTCATAAATAAACCGAAGTTTGCCGAGTAACATAATTATTATTGGCATTATAGGCTTAAAAATTGGGTTTTTCCTGAAATCGCCATCATTTACCCTGTCGGGTATTTACTAGAACAGCGTTTATTCTTATATTTCAGAGGCATATAAGTCTTTATGTATTTTTTGACGGTTTCAGTTATTAGTCTGTTCACAAAGCGAAGCCTGGCTACATCTAGAATGCAACCCATCATTTTTGGACTATTTAAGAATTTCTTAGCGTTAAACTCCGATTTTTAAAGTGGTTTTAAGGCAAACAAAAGATGTCTGACATAAAATGGAACATTCTTAGGAAACTAATACAAGACTCGTCTTTATCATCAGCGCGGTTTGATGTTTATTTATTTTTTAAAGTCCGTTTTCTTATAGTAGACTGTTTTTGGTTACTATTTGCACCCGTTGTAACACTCTTTCGGTGATGAATATAAACAATTCATTTCCCTTTAGTCCCAAAGCAAATCATACTTTTTCATTGATTGTGTTTATCACTTTTTACTACGTAACAAGTCCTGGCATCACGCGAACTTACGGCAGAAATTTGGATTTCCTTCAATTCGTATTTGGCCCTTCCAGGAACACAGACGAATGTCTGTGTCCCATAGTTGCATCTAAGAAAATAAAAGGTATAACTTTTTCGAGGCAGACGAAAGGGTATGCATTTGGTTCTTCTGATATTGGATTAATTATTTTGTTCCAGACATACACATCTTTATTTTGGTTATTTGGTTAAATGGGCATTTTTGTTGTAAGTGATATTAAAACCTCAGCCTAATGAAATTTCCTTTTTAAGATAACTGATCCAACTTCCATCCGAACTGTTTGTGTTTTTAGGTTATGCATGTATTCACCAAAATATTAAAAACATTTAGTAACTCGGCCTCCAGTTATAAGAATTGAGGCCTGTCTACAAATATATGAGCCCTTGGGTGTACACACATTATGCCTTTGAAAGACTTGCATTTCAGTAGATTTTTCTTAGAAGATTAAAATAGTGGTTTTAACTTCAAAGCGGATATAATCATTTTTTAAGGCAAACATATTATTTCCGGGTTAAATCCCTAATCAACATGAAAATTATTTTAGATACAGTTGTCAGACTGCGTTTTACGAGTCCCCTTTTAATTGGTAGCGCAATTGTGTTGCTTAGCTATTTAAAATTCATTTGATAGGTTATTCGATTTTTGATAAATTTCTTCCAACTCAATTCGCTTGATGGGCAACTTTACCTAAATCTTTCTGCTCCATACGGTATTGTCTCCGGGTTACTAGTTTAAGTCAACATAGTATCTGAACAGAACAACTCAACCTACCAGGGGATTGTGCTCGTGAACATATATGGCAAAGGTTATGTTAACTGAGTTGTGTCCTCTTAGGAACCGTGAGAGTGGCAGTGAGGGTTCAGGAATGAGTCCATCTGAAAAAAAGCGCCTGTGTCAAATAGCCCCAAATAACGGAAGTTTTCATTTAATTGGCTGACAAACGTCTTATGTAGTCTATATTTTTAATCTAGAAAGTTTATTTTTAATGGACGGGAATATCATAAGTATGCTAATGAGGGATTTTCGACTACCTGCCATAGGTTTCTTAAAGTAACATCCTGGCGCAAAAAATGTGGTATGCCAGATATCGCCGATCACATCAAACTGCTGATAGTTGGCCAGGGATCTAAGTTGAATTTCAGTCAGAAATCCTTCAAGTGCTAAAATGTAGATGAGAATCTGTAATCGATGCGTCGATGACTAGAGATGAACATAAAAATCCAGAATAGGTTACCATATTGTGGAAAGTATTTAATTTATTTTAAAATGTGGATTTCAGAAGTCGGACATAAGCAAATGCGCGCAAATTTACTCAGTTGTTAACTGTTTTCATTTTGGATTACGCATTCTCTGGCTTATAAATGAACCACTTTAGATTTGTTGATGTGTGAATATTCTGCGTATACATGACAAACGTTTAATTCATGCTTGACTTATCAGATATTAACTGTAACTTAGCAATGTTCTCTACATCAAAGACTGCAGATCCTAAAAACTAGTTTTTCGAACACTAAAATAGCAACGGGTGCACAATTTCCATATAGAGAAACTACATAAAGTATGTGGTGTTTTAAATTCCCTATGCATTTTTGGATTTGACTTATTGCTCAAAGCCGTTAAACATGATGGCATTTGTGGGTATCTGCGGTATAAAAATTCTCTTACACTTTTCTGACTTCTAGAAGACATCACCGAAAATATCAAAATAGCGCTTACTTTCTGTGATAGAACACGACCTGCCAACCCATTCACCCAATACAAAGCACATTCCATTATTGATTTCCACTTGTTTTCCGTCAAGCTTTAGGTGCTAAAAAGGGGAAGAGAAATTTAAAGCTGATGTGTGATCCATCGAAGACTTAAATCATATGACAGGAAGACTTCCAGGTCTGAAGTCCAGTTATAAAAGCTAAGGCATAGCAGAAATCCCAAACGACGAAAATTTAGCATCAGGAGATGTTGACCCTATACGTGGCCCATTCCACCGCTTCGATCTTCAGGTTTTGTCTACTACTGTTTATTTAATTTATTTGGCTGTTTAAATCAACTTAAGTAGAATAAATCACAATTAGTAATAAGGCATTCAGCAAAATATTTTGAAGTGTGACCCAGTTTCCAGTGCAAAGCAACACTATAAAGACGGTACGATTCAGTATCTGGAAAAAGTGCGTTGGTGTCTTTAGTTTATTTTTACGAAGACATCTGTTTTTTGTACTAAGACTGGTGACAGTTAATTCCAGTAAACGGAATATTTTTGTTATCTCGGCTGGTGGGGTAAAGCAAAATGAACATTTCGCAATCAACTTTATTTGAGTCGGCTGTGTGGAATCAGGAATGGTTAAGGACGAAAGCGTGGCGCAGTCCTATTCCAATGGAGGAATCAACTATGGTGATGTCAAGTAATTTTGCATAGGTGAAGAAATTCAGACAGGTACACTTTGCCCCAAAAACGTAATCTCATCTATCACATTTTAGTTTACGTCCAGGAAAACGACTGACGAATGAATAACCTCTCTTCAGGCTGTTATAGCTAATTATTGCATAAAGCGTCTTAACCATTAGTTTGTGCATAGACCTTTGGCGGGGTCACAAAATATGGTGGCGCCATGTTAATAACATATTTGTTGTACTAAAGCTATTGCAAACAGCTCCGTCTATCCAAATCTGCGGTTTGCAACTGAGTCGGAGTCAAATTCAAAAACTTCCATCTATTTCTTGTATGCCGCACAGAAGTCTATAGGCGATCTCAAAAGTTACTTCCAGCGGCCTATAATTTGAACTTCAAATCCTGAGAATACATATGTAGGTTAATGAGGGATTACTCATCCGCATTACATAAGCGCTGTTCCCTTATGCCTCAAGCAATGAAACGTGGGGGACATTTGAACGGCAGTTGGTATTCGTATGCTCTAGTTTCCGAAAGCCACAAGTGCGAGATACCAGCTGGAAAATGGTCATTAAACTTTTTACTTTGCCGCCAACTATATTCAAAGCCTGTTTTTTGCAAGTGACATGTGTCTGTTAAGCGGTATGCGAATTTAGCTGAAGGAGGCGTGCTAAGCCATAAAATGACAATCGAAATTCTAAAATATGTTTTTGCCTCAAAATGATTATTTAAGTAGAGTTGTAACAGTAGACACCGTACAGCATAAGCTTATAATAATTTAGTTACTTCAGAATGTCGGCTTTCGAATGAACCTCTTTGAGGCCGCATGGGAAACATATAATCTGTTAAAAATAACTGCTTAATTAGTGCGAATTTTTCTTTTTGATTTTCGATGTCTCTAATAAATTCAGTTATATTTCTTGGAAGCCATATATGAACGTATTCATTTTTCACCTAGTCCGTAGGCAATTATGTCGTCTTTCAGTTTTATACTTAAAGGAAAGATTTTAGCTGGCCTTAAAAATGTGTCTATTTATGAAATTATTTATGGTCGTGAGATTCTCGTTCATAAAACATCTTGTCGCTGCATTTAGCAATGTTGATTGTTGCAATATAACTCAAGTTCACTGCTAAACTATAGGAACCCCATGCAGTCTCCTCTAAACAGCATGTGGAGATGTACTAGTTTCCGTACATGGACTCTAAACAAATCTTTTTTCCGAAGCCTTGGACGTACCGGCATGTTTGGCACAACGTTAGTTGGAAATTGAGACATTTATTGCAATGCGCATAATACCTCTTCTTCAAGCATAACAATTTGAAAAGACGTAACTTCTACCGATTGATTAAAAGAAGGAATATTTTCACGCCTATTTGCTATGAAATATATTTAAATTTATATATCGAAAGACTTTCTTTCGAAATCCGATAGCTTGAAATGGCTAAGCCATTATGGGACTGCGCTGCATGATAATTACTAATAAATCCCACTTAAGCAATCTTTTCGAGTCAAGAACACATTTCATGTGTTAGCACATCTGCTGTAAATTACGGAAAAGACTGACAGGTGACGGCAAAGCTGTTCGTTAAACAATATTTTGGCTTGGCTTCAGTGCGGTTGTCTCAATCTCCTAATTCTGAGTCCGTCTGTCTGTGAACACAATTTTGACATAGCTTAGACACACAAAAAAACACTGCAGCCCTTGTATAAAACGAATATTACTTGATTTTGCAATACCTGTTGATAATGCCTCAAGGAGGGGATCGCCTCCACAAGCAAACAATCACGGAGAAGGTTTGCACTGACAAACAGGGGACTACGGATTATTTAAGTTCAGTGATGACGCCCGTGTAGACTTTTAAGTGGTAAGTTCGGCAAGCGTACTCTTCAGAATATTCGTCATTAGGCCTGCACGTTCGATTGGACGAACAACTAGGCGTCTATCATAGCGACTGCAAGAACACCATCCTGCCTGGCTAAATCAAAATTGCCCCATGTCCATCTCTATCGCATTTGTGGCTAGCTTGGTTGGCATCGGCCACCGAGTAGACGTCAACCAAGCATTCTAAATCGTCTACAAATCGCCGAAAAGGCACTTCAAATTCCTGTGTCAGCGAATACTTTCGACGGCAGAGGCAGTAGCCATACAGTTAACCACCCCATTCTTGTATTCGTATAAAGCGTTCTTACAGGCGCTAAGGCTCTCTGAGCAAATAAAAACTCTAGATACGTGTACGCACCCGTCATATCGCGTTACAGTGAAGATACGGTGACAGATAATTACCAGATACCTGCCACCTCCTTCTCCCTAAGCCCCTGACAGAACTCTAATCTGACCCCTGACCTCTGAAAGGCTGTTATTTCTCTTCCCCATTCTCATTTTTATTGACTGTTTAACATTTGTTCTTCTGCTTTCCATCATATAACTGTGGTGGCCTGATAATAAATATTCGAAAACGTAAGATTGTTTGAGTTAACTACTTAAAAAGGAGACTCTTGAAATATAGCGAGTGCTCTCTTTCTTTCTTTTGGACATTTTAATGAGTAAGGTGCTCTGATATAAGGTTTGTTGAATTTTTTGTTTACTTGAAATAGCTAATCTATCTTATATATTCAACACACATTCAAACTTTTGCAAGAGATTGTGGGCAGTGGATCTCCCAGAATAACGGGAAAACATTGCGTACACGAAAAATAGTTAATTGACAACTACCTGTAGTAGTTATGTCAAGTGCGTCTGACTTTTACTTACACGCACGACAGAACTTGAATAATGGGCAAATTTTGCAGTAGCCACTTAACCTACCTGAGGTTGGGGGTTTCGAAAGATCTGCCATAAAACGTTGACCAGCAATGGATTCCGAAGTACATTTATTGCAACACTGTCAGTCTGTTAGGCAAAGTTGTTCGTTTGGGGCACGTAGTATTGCATATCATAATTTTGCGACATTTATTTCCTAAGTAATATGAAACTTTATGAATACATCCAGGTCCCGCTTACCGGCTTTTCTGGATTTACGTAACGCATTGGAGGAGGAGGATTACGTGTCACAGTGATCACCGACGATCCCCATAATCTTGGGATTTCGCGATCTAGTAAATTCAAAAA
The DNA here is from genome assembly GCA_902702965.1 of Spirometra erinaceieuropaei. Lineage (NCBI taxonomy): Eukaryota > Metazoa > Platyhelminthes > Cestoda > Diphyllobothriidea > Diphyllobothriidae > Spirometra > Spirometra erinaceieuropaei. The sequence goes on along the minus strand of CACRXP010000033.1, from coordinate 1,860,542 downwards.
GACCGAAATGAACTAAAGGATGACAACCTAAACGCGTAGGCGATTCACTGAACAGAACTACTCAAACAAGATCAATCGCAATACCTAAAAGATAATACTTCAAGGATATCTCCCATTTGCTGACGATTGCATTTGAATATCATGTCTTTACAAAAAGTACTTATGAAAGAAAATTGGCTTTACGAGCATTCTCTAAGTAAGGTAGCGTAGCTAAATTTAATTGTTAGACCTCTACTTCGAAAGGAAACGTTTGGATTATCTTAAAAAGGTAAAATCCTTCAGTTATCCTTTGTAATTATCTTTCCAGACTAAAAGAGACTTCCAAAAAAGGAACCGTAATGTGATAAGTATCCATTATAAAATAGCATTCAAAGGTTTCTTTCGATGGAGATGCTTGTTTTGACGTAGAAATTTACTTGAAATGTGCAAAAAATTGGCTTCCAATTTTGAAGGATGTTAACATGTCACTCAAACACATATTCTAGATGATGGTTTTTGCAACACTTTGGCTGAGATGCATCAACAACTATAAAAGGCGTTGAGTAAGGTTCCTCTTGGCGGCAATTTTCAAGGATTGATTTTTAATCAGGTATTCAAATCTAGTCACACAAATTTCCATTCTCCTCAGTGAAGACAAATAATTTCTAATCCACTCATGATTTTCCATGATTTTTAGGGAATTTTTCCAAGCATACTCCGTACTGTTTTTTCAATGTCGATCTTGAGTGAGCTAGCCACCCCTGATCAATCCTTAAAATGCTACAAGCGTTTTATCGTCGGATATGTCGATATTAACTTAAGTGCGTAATGCTTGCTTCGTGGGTTAAATCAAATACAGCTGACTCCTGATTTCTGTCCTGATCGAAGCAGACAAACATCCAAAGATCACGGGCTTGTCACGGGCGTCATATACCAGTATAGTTTCGCATATGTGTATAGCGTTATTGACCGATGCTTGTCCAATTAAGAAATTGACGTATCGCCAAAGAAACATCTACCTCTTCACTATTAGAGTGGTAAAGTAGGACTGCTTAAAATTAACCAGTCGCCCAAGCGTACCAGGGGGCGGTAGCGACAAAATCTATAATAAAAAGGATGGAACGTAATTTGGAAATGCATATATGAATTTTAAGTAAGAGTATGCGTTGCCCGATTACAAGCACGTAGCATATGATATCCTGGACGGCAAAAATAAGAAATGACTGCTTAAAAATTGGTCGAAGAGAATGCTCACTTAATATCTTAGAGATGAGAACAAAAAGGAACTGCGAGTCATAGACTGTTGGTTGACCAAGAGGACACTGAAAAGCGGACAAGCTTTTTTTAAGGATTTAACAAGAATATTAAGACTTTAATATACATAGGTAAAGTGTCTTTACCTAAATTGGCAATATCTCCAAGTCTTAAAGATCGTTTAAACTCTACTTGGGTTTTATAGCGGAATTTTCTGAACGTTTGTAATCATTTTAGTTTTAGTTACGGTTAAGTGCTAATGCCGATTTTTTTAAACGCAATCCTTTTAAGAAGGGAAAAGAATAAGGGGCCAAGCATTTTCACTCCTTTCGATGCAAATATGACCGGTTGTCTGTCATGCATTAGTTTTACGAAACGCCACCGCAATCCCTGCTTTGTAATAACCACCTACAAAGTGTGATTTTTAGCATGCATAATATCACTGTTCATTCTGTCATCTTGCACTAAAAAATGATAACTTTCCTAGTCACTAACGATCTAATGCGTATCATATCTGCCCGTTCCCTCTAATCGTTGTTGATTCTCATCAATTCAATGGCAGAGGGGCGACCACCTATTGATTCTACGGAACAGACTCGTCCTCTTGTTCCTCATGGGCTCTCTCTGTCGAGCCCAATTAGCAGTCGCGCAGCGGCGCTGGATTTAGGCAGAATGGTATTATCGACAAAGACAAGGAGACTGGAATGGTCATTTCTGTCTTATCAATCGTCGTCAGTCAGTCATACCAACCATTCTGCCTACATCATGTGTCACTGTTTGACTGCCGATTGAGCTCGATATAAAAGCCCATAAGGCACAAAGTAATGCGGCTATATTAAATATTAAGGTTGGTGAAGGGGTTAGGATTTGGTCTATGGTTAAGATTGTCTGTCGCATTCTGTCTCTCTCAGTCCGATTTCATTTGTGAAACAACGTCGAATTACCTCTTTTCTTCCTGTGTACATGCCCCTACAAAATTTCGCAGTCCATTTGGACACTTCCTTTGCTTAATGTATCAAGAAAGTAGCGAGACCGCTAGTCTTCGCAGTGCCTCCCACACATATACATGATTACCGCGTCCATTTTCTGACCAAATATAACCAATATTAACATTCCTCCTGTATTTCAGGCACATCTGTGCTCTATTTCCTCTTCATACATGTTAGAACTTTGGACGCCCACTCCAGTCCATAGCACATAGTATGATCACCTTTCTGTTCTGTCAGCACATGCTATCTTTAAATAAAACCTGCAGAAGATTTGACTTAATGATGGCTCTAAGTTAGCGTCACACTAAGGAGGTTCGAGGAGGTTCGCTTGAGAGAGATAAGTTTGAGTAGACGTAAGGCAGCCCCCTTGTCTATGCATTGCACCGCATCTGCTGACTCATCTCTTGAAGAATCTGACGCTGCTCGGCGTCTGCTGTTAACGCACCCCTGATTCACATCGGTTTATTCATTTCTGGCTAAGTTCGCCAACAAGCCTCTGAGCACGTCGACTATGAAGATGAAGTTCAGTCAGCTCTGTCCACATATACTTTTGCAGAAGTTTTCTCGGGTAGGTTAATATGATCTGGCGGTTAAAAAAGTTATAAATAGCCGGTTAGCACGTATTTTGTGGAGTGGTTTATGCTCTAAAGATTACTCTATTTTAATCATCAGGAAAAAGCATCAGTAGATCATACGTAAATCCGTTTATAATTATTAGTTATGAATGCACCAGAAGCTTGAAAATTGTCAGCGGTGATCGGCTGACTGCAGATGACCAGTTCTGCTACTTGTATATCATTTTTCAATGACCGTAAGGTAAACGCTGTGGAAAAATCTCCTATTTCAAAGGCCAGTTGGCTTTTGATCAATTACAACAACGGCCCGCAGTAGCAGTGGGATTCTTCCCAGCGGACAAATCGATCTCATCACGGCTGTCATTTTGGCATTTCTACGAGTCCAAGGAAGTAGTCTTGAAGAAGGAGACACGATCGCCGGGACAAGAGCTTTATTAGCCTGACGTTTAGAATTCCTACTCGAATCCATCAACAGAGACATAAGAGCAGAAACGGGTGGTTTTTGCACAAGGGGCTGCGGTATTTATAGGATGCAGCAG
>CACRXP010000033.1:1840500-1855973 GCA_902702965.1 Spirometra erinaceieuropaei | reverse complement strand
CTTTGTCCGCAACTGCACCAGATCCGACAAACGACTCCAGACGTTTCTAGCCGTGGCAGTGGGTCTTTCGGTTTCATGATCAGATGCCTGATGGTTGCCTCCGGTCTGTGTGCCACTCCAACCCCAAGTGGTGCGAGAAGGCTGCCGACAGCTGCCGAAACGTTCTTGACATACGGAAGGGGAAGCCGTGAACGTTCATAGGTATGCGGTAGCATGGCTGCTGCATCCTATAAATGCCGCAGCTCCTTGTGCAACAACCACCCGTTTCTGCTCTTTTGTCTCCGAGGATGGCTTCGAGTAGGAATACTAAACGTCAGGCTAATAAAGCTCTTGTCTCGGCGATCGTGTCTCCCTCTTCAAGACTACTTCCTGGGACTCGGCTCTTCGCTTCTATTGGCTATGTATTTGGGCGCGATGCGCTCCGATCGGCCCGCTGATGGGAAACCTTCGCCTTCGGGAGGCCTCTACGTATTCGCAGATCCGGTTTCTGCACAGGTGTCTCGATAATAATGTGTTACCGAAATGTGTTTCATACAAGCCACCGGTTAGAACGGATTTGGAGAGACGAGCAGTATTTCAGCACGGCAGAAGGATGATCCCAGGGCTCCCCCAAGATTGCCACGCGAGACTTCGTAAGTACCGTCAAAGGATTGACCAAGAAAAGACTAGATGCTGTGAGTTCATGGGTGAAATCGGTACGAATCTGCTCCGGCGGAGGATAGCTGAACAAGCACGCGAACAGAGCACGATACGCGACGCAGCACTGGAAAACAAATTTTGAAAGCTGCCCAATCCAACGTCGCCCAGAAACGACAAACGGGTGCACAACCTGTCATCAAAAGAGCTGACGAAGGATCAAATGCAGGTTTTACGGCTCGAAGCTTCATTTAACACGGCTGACGCCAAACCTGTTAACATGATTGCAGCAGTGAAATCAATCTTTTGTCAGACGGAGGCAACGGAGGAGACTAAGAACCTCATCCGACACCAAGTGTCGTCTCTCCTGATGGCCCACAGGCCGCGGGAAGTGCTTTACAAGGTCGAACGTGATGCGCTTAGAGAACTCAAGGCCGACAAAGACCTGGTCATCGTGCCAGCGGACAGGGGGCGCTCCACGGTTGTGCTGGACAGGACAGACTGCCTTCAAAAAGCCAAAGTTTTACTGGAGGACCGACAGTTCTATGTCCCATGTGCAACGAACCCTGTAAAAGCGCTGACACGCGAAATCAATGCTACGTGGTTGGCCTTGGAGAACTCAGGTGCAATAACACCGACCGACAGACGCATGGCGAGACCCCAAAATACGGCTTTGGCCCGATTCTATGGCCTCCCTAAGGTGCACAAAGACGGCGTTCCTCTCCAACCCATCGTGTCGCTCAAAGGGACTCCAACGTACGGACTGGCTAAGTGGCTGTTCCGGAGTCTCAAGTTCCTGACCGCTGAGTCAGACACCACGGTCTCTTCGTCAACACAATTCCTGGAGAAACTCAAAGGGGTAAGCATACATCCAAATGAGGTCATGGTATCTGTTGATGTTACATCCCTTTTTACTTCTATTCCCCAGGACCTGGCGATCGAGACAATTGAAATGCTACTAAAAAAGCAAATACGATGAAACGGAGAACCGTCTTGGATACGCCCAAATCCTTCAGCACCTGAAGCTCTGCCTCAGGACGTACTTCACGTTCGACAGGACAATCTACGAACAGGTGAAGGGCACACCAATGGGTTCGCCGATTTCGGGATTCATCGCCGAGGCGGTCCTGCAACGGTTAGAGTCGCTGGTCTTCCAACACCACAGACCGAAATTCTGGGCCCGGTATGTGGATGATACCTTCGTCGTCATCGAACGGGATCAGGTGTTGACATTCCAAGAACATCTCAACGCCGTCTTCGCGGACATTCAATTTACGATGGAGGAGGAAGAGAACAACCAGCTGGCCTTCCTGGATGTCCTCGTATGCCGCAAGGATTTTGGTGGACTAAAGACCAAAGTGTTCAGGAAAGCGACAAATACGATGCAAGTACTGAACTTCAACACTAACCACCCAATCAGCCACAAACGCAGTTGTGTAAGGACGCTCTATCGGCGTGTCGAAACGCACTGCAGTGAGCCGGAAGACAAAATTGCTGAAATACAATACCTCCGACGGATCTTCAAAGCCAATGGATACCCGCGCAACTTCTTCGACCGGTGCATACGCAAAAGGGACGAAAGGCCTAACCGCACGGACACCAAGTCTTGGCGGGCACTTCCGTATGTCAAGAACGTTTCGGAAGCTGTCGGCCGCCTTCTCGCACCACTTGGGGTTGGAGTGGCACACAGACCGGAGGCAACCATCAGGCATCTGATCATGAAACCGAAAGACCCACTGCCACGGCTAGAAACGTCTGGAGTCGTTTGTCGGATCTGGTGCAGTTGCGGACAAAGCAACTACGTCGGAGGAACCGGAAGACAGCTCCAAACGAGAATGGCCGAGCACGCGGCAGCGGTGCGCAGAAATGACGCCAGCTCTCAAGTTGCGGCTCATTCGACGAGATCCGGCCACGCATTTAAATTCGATGAGGCCGAAATTCTCGCAGAAGGTGACAACCGAGTGAGCCGGGACCTACTGGAATCATGGTTTCCTGGCCCCCAGTCCATCAACAAGTGCAACGATCTTCCCATTCAATACAGCGTGCTGAGACTTCGTCTAGGCGGAGTAATTGGCCACGCGCGGAGCGCACTGGTGAACACTCTTCCCAACACCCGGGTCAACGCGTCAGATGGTCGAGCAATCATCACGCTAACATCCAACGCACGTGATGAAATTGCAGCAATTATCGACTCGAATGTCGGCCATCAAGCAATGATCACACCAAGTCTGACAATCCCGGATGAAAGGGAAGCCGTGAACGTTCATAGGTATGCGGTAGCATGGCTGCTGCATCCTATAAATACCGCAGCCCCTTGTGCAAAAACCACCCGTTTCTGCTCTTATGTCTCTGTTGATGGATTCGAGTAGGAATTCTAAACGTCAGGCTAATAAAGCTCTTGTCCCGGCGATCGTGTCTCCTTCTTCATTTCTACTGTGTGCCTACATGGAACTATACGATCTTCTGTGAAAATTTTCAACAGCCCAAGCACTTCCAATTAAAAGAATTCGAAGTGAAATTAAACATCCGCACCGGATTCCGGACTCTTTTATTCTGAAGGATGAATAGGCCACAACTTAGTGGAAAAATTTGAGAAAACAATTGTTATGTAGTAAGCCAGCATTGAAACTAGATCGACGTCCTAGACAACCGCGTTTAACCAGAACTTCGAAGTTAAAACCCAACCAGTGAATACTTACAATTGTCCTTTTACCTACTCGGAGACTAATATAAGGTTAATTCAGTCGAGCAGATTTCTCATGCATCCTGATAGTATGGATAGGTGGTCCCTTAAATTTTCTTAAATGACCATTTGCTATTTAATTGTACGCTGCACTTCCAGTTAAACTGGATTAACGTTTGCGAGTACACACTTTTGCTTTGCTAAACTACGGCCAAACTACTTGACTGAAAAGAATGTATAGAAGTCATTTAGAAGTTCCATCCGTCCTACAGCGTTCCAGCAAGGCAGTCTAAATTCTTGCACCAGCAGGCAGTTGATGACCAAACGACCGGCAGAGGGCGATACGCGAGCCCTACACTGATTAAAACGGAGCTCAACCTACTCATATATACGTCCAACCAAGCTTGCTTTGCCTTTACAAATCACAGTCACCTCCTAATAACACACATTCCCGACCCTTGTCCTCAAGACTAGATCATAATCTTCACCACCGCAATAGCAAGCTCAGACCACCATTAGCCGCTTGTTCCCGTCATAGTGCAACAATGTGTTCTTACAATTGCACTGCACTGTCGTTCGCTTATGGTATTGAATAACTGAAAGCGTGCAATAAACTGCAAAATTACATGTGTGGGACCTCACCAGCAACACTAGCTGTGCGTTATCTCACAACACACTATTGCATTGTTTCATTTGCCGCTCTTGTTAGTCGATACTCTAAAAATTACCACAAAACATTTCCTAACAGCAGATACCTGAATTACTTCCTATTTAATAATTCAGTGATGATCAGACTCACCCTTTGGCTTTCATTTTTTAATTTCGCAGCCATTTATATTGATGACCTTGCCATCATTAATCGCTCCAAATTTTAATGTGGTAGAAGATTATTTGATCGTGTGTCAGGAAGATAACTAGAAATGGACCGTTGTTGAATGATCACTAGTTTGTCCAGAGTGATGACAGTTCACCTGTCACATTCACATCTCTTCTGACGACGCTTTGTCCTTACGCGGTAGTTTATGGCTTTATCCTCCCCCGTCATCGGAGATCTTTCATCATGATTTCAAAAATCGGCCAAGCACGCGTTTTTGGGTTTTTTGGCTAGTATCTTTGTTGTCCGTATGCTATACTGTAGTCCCAGTATTTTCTACTAGTCGCCTGCAGGCACTTTAGTGAATGTAAAACGGTTCTCTGCCCGTGGCTAATGGCAATAGGTCCAAAAGCTCCTGCCAGATTTCTGTCTGCACGTACAGACTTTTGTTCAAACTAATTTTGCTCCATGTTGGCGAAGAATGTTTACGAATATTATAAGGCACCGAAAAAAACTGACCTATGCGGCAGGCTCGAACATGCAATCTGACACAATGGTGGTGCCCCTAACCTCTTGAGCAGTCACTATTGTTTTCCCATCACGTTTGCTGGCTTGTTCGCAAGCGCGTCTTGCAAATGGCATGTATAGTTTGCACCAACTTGCGAATTCTCGAAGTTGCTTACAAGCGATTAAATTAAAAGTGTGCGTTAAAAGACACAGTACGCTCATCTCATGACATACTACCTACACGGTATTGCGTGTTCATGTAACTGTTTACCAAATATGGATTTTTTATGATAAAATCATGAATCTACTTACTTGAGTATGGATTTTTTATAGAAACCATGGCTGCTGGCACCAGATATTCTGGTCGCTCGTAGCCGACAAATACGGAAATGTTGAAGATATCCAGTGGTTTTAGGCCAGAGACCGTGTATGTTCCATTAAAATCGTCATAATCGAATACGAACAGTCTCTCCTCGACATCCACAACAAAGAATTTGCTTTCCGAATTGGTGTTGATTGGTGGCTTCCAGGCCAGCTTAATGGATGTGTTACTAATTGCCTCAGCAGTCAGATCTCTCGGCATGTCAGTACCTTGCACCAAAGAGAAGAAACACCAAGATAATGATATCGAATTGAGAGATAACCTGCGTGTTTTCTGCAGGTAATAGTAAATTACAAGGAGCAAGTTGGTTACATTAATCTATATTCATGCAAGATAACTTAAAATGTAACCTTTTGCAAACGTTGTTGCAGTTGCCTCCGCCGGGGTGCCGAAGTAATGTTTTCCTGCATATTTACCCTCCAAAGTCATTGTGTAGGTCGTCGACGGGTCAAGATTCCCGACCAAAGTCCTGCCGCCTGTGCCAACCAGCCGGCTTTTTCGATGGCCTGTAATGTTCAGGCGATAATTGTCAAATTGAATATTATGATCCATTGGATGTTCCCAGGTTACTCTTATTGTATTCGAGCTGTACACATCAAGCCTCATTGCAGTTGGCCGATCATCGCCTAAAAGATAGGATACATTGGTTAGTAGGGCCAGCGAACATTTGGCATTTGGCTTGCGTTCTCTGAATTTAAGTTAAATAATGGGCTATTTTCCGGTACGATGAAAATCCCTATACTTTACAATGACTACGTCAATCAGGTAACCGCTAGCAACGTAGACTGTTATCCAGACTGTTGCAAGTGATGACTTGTGTGTCTGTGTGTATGACATTCAAAGTGTTGTACGTGTGCTTCCCCCACGAATACAACATCGTCACTCCGCCGACCTCCACAGCGACGGCACGCAGCACTGCCACCATCGTCGCGGCCACAACCATCACCAATGTTGTCGACGATCAAACTGCGGATTTCCTGATGTCCCATCACACCCGCCAGATACCCAACGACGACTATTGCTACCTCATCAGTCCACGCCGCGCGTAATAACACTCTTGACACCTAATGGAGCGTAAACTCAACAACTTTCTCTTGTAACATCGGAATTTCGGAATCGATTCCAACCTATTCTCATTGAGATCGCACCTTTACCCCACGTGCGAGCCTGGTCAGTCACTTGACAGTTCATCTCATCACGACTGGTGCACAAGTGCCGGGAACCCTGAATTACAATCAGCGCATCTAAATGGACTCTCGGCGTTATCCCTGCATTCCTATTCGGCCACATCAGCATAAAAGACTGTGAAATCTATCACAGTGTCGACAGCCAAGCACATCTCGTGCAACCGGTAGCTCTCCCACATTTATCACCACCTACTTCTTCTCTGCCATCGTGGCGAACGCTAGCAGCATCACCAACGCAACCAACCTATTCAGCTAAATTATCACCGCATATACAAATCATGCATCGGCCTGATTGGTCGCCTTCGAATCCACTGCACAGTCACTGGCGAACCATTGCCCGGGGCATTGAAAAACATCACCGCAACAGTATCAATCATCTAACCTACTAACGCACATTTAGTTAACGCCTGGGCCTACTGGGTCACTTGCACATTCATTAAGACTTGAAGTATGACACCCTCAGTTAAAACCGTCATTACGGTTGAACCTCACCGGCACACAAGAATCTGTCCCTCATCAGCCGGCAGGGGTGAGAACCAGGCTCCACTCACGTGCTCTTCGTGCAATCGTGGTTCTTTTTACCCAGAGCAGGGTATGTGATGGTACGCACAGTTTCGGGTTTTTTCCTTATCCTATCTCCGTTCATCTTGATTCTCTCCTGACATCGAATCGAGGTGAGGGAGGAGGAGGAGGAGGAGGAGGAGGAGGAGGAGGAGGAGGAGCAGTGTTTGCGGTAACTGCGGCCGAAGTCTAATACCACTTTAAACTGACGTACGCATAAGCCATCATCTCTGCTCTCACGCTGGTGTGGAGTTCAAGAGGAACATTGTCGGTCACAAAGGTCAACCTGCCTTGCGAAATGAGTATTGTTGAAAAGCACCTAGTATATAAGCATGTCTTATTAATTATTCCAAAAACGTAAAAAAATCGAATCTAAATATACTACAGTGCACTGTAAACAATTAATAGTGTACGAAATCCAGTCCCTGCAGGATGGATCATTAACTTCTACATGCAACTTATGTTACAAGTGGAGGAAAGAAATAGTTCGAAAATATTCGGGTTAGTGAATACATACATATGGTATAGTAGACTAATGGGTTTAACAAGAAATCACCAGCATCTTTATTAAATGTAATAACCAAGAAGCATGTAACTGGCAATTCAGTGCCTGGTGAATTGTACGATAAAATTAATGTGTGATATCGAATTTTCTTTCTGAAAATCATTCTTTTTATTAAAACAGTCCGTTTATTCATATCAGACAACAGTCTTCCCTCCAAGGCTAACTATCGTTGGCGTCCATGTTCGTGAAAATGTTGCATTTTGATAAGGTCAACTTATGTTACAGGCTTCTGCCCAACTACTTTGTCCATGAGTCTTTGTAAACGCACAAAAACATTTGGGTTCACACAGTCAGGTCGGAATCAAAAGACTGCGATCTGCTCAAATATAGAGTAGATGGTGCCTTTGTTTGCATTGGCGTCAAGTAATATTTCCTGTTTTGTGCTACCTTACGGTTTCATTTGGATTTCAGAACAAAAACGACTTATAAACCAGCATATGAAGAAAACGTAACAGAAGTTATATCGTGAGGTAACAGGTCGTGCAAGAGCATTCCTATGCTATTGATAATTCATTTGAACAACGCCAGAAAAAGATACCAACACAAGTATTTCCTCCTACTTATGGTATATAAGTCCGCTTGACTGATAAGGCAAATCTTTAAAATACAGTGTCATAGCCGCCGGTGTAAATAGCAATTGCTCAGTAAAATCGCAATGCATTCTTTGCTTAATTTAGGAAAAAAACCCTATATATACATGCAACGGTAGAGAAGCTCCCACCAACGTCAATCGAACTAGCAGCCGCACAGCAGCGCGTTATATAGTGTGTTTTAATAAGTTCAAGTATTCGCCATGTGTTTGCTTAGGTGCACCTGCATGAAACTGCTTACTTCCTTTTCTTATGATATGAGGGGTTTCTTAGGAAAACACCTATTACATGTAGCGCACAAACCGACGACAACTTTATGCATTCTGCTTGTATGTCCTAAAGATGATATTTATTTTATTGCTAGAAAGGAAGTCGTCTGCAAGGCGAATGTGACGCCTGGGACGCAGTGTATTGAGGTCAAAAGGAAAAATTCGACTCCATAAGCATTTACGAGCACTGAGATGCCTCAAGCATCAGTCGAAATATTGGGTTAGATGTCGTGTATAAAAAGCCAAAAAGATATTTAGTGTCAAAAGCAAATCGTACACTGTAACGGCCTTCTATTGCAAAAACAAAGCAAATGTCCGTTTTTACGCATGCTGTAAATTCTTGCTACCTTTGTGCATTTACTTAATGTCAGAGGGTGATCTATGAAACCAATGTTGAAAGTCTTTCCAGTAAGGCTTCCTATTTTTCCCTATAGAATACATCTGACTTCAAAAACAAATAAATATGTACAGATCCATTATCGCAAAGGGACGCTCACTAATTAGGTTACACAGTGTGATCGTTCCGTTTTAGACTGGTGTTTAATAAGTCGTTAAAAAATTTGGAAATTATAAAATCATTACAAAGTACAATGTGCAACATACTGCAGAGACATACGCCGACCAAAAGCGTTGCAGTAGAAAAAATAGCAAAACCAATAAAAGCCATCCAAACGAATTCGAAACACTGTTACCGTGCATATTTATAGACTGACATTGAACGTCTTGAAGGTGATTGGATAACGCTTTATCGAATTTCAGGACTTCAAGTGTTTTGAGCAGTCATTGTGAGTTTTACTTTAAAAAATGCTCCTCATTGTCGGTATTTTATCACACGCAATTTATTTTGAACAAGTTACTGTAGGCACAAGAGTATGCATTTGTGCTATTATTATTGAAAATTGCTCATTGTTAAACTTCTGCCTCCTTCCTAACTAGACTGCTTGTTTAGATTACCTTCCAGGGAAGTGACGATTTCTAATTCTGACATAGATATGAATTTTTTGAAGCTCACGAATTTTCGGAATGAAGTATTCGGGCTTAGCGGAGAATTATAGTCTACTTTCAGAGTGAAACAATGCGAAACAGACGTTAGCGATTCGATCGAAATATGTCACTTATTCCTTTCATGCAGGTTTTCGACAGTTTCGAATCAGTCTTTTCGTCTTTTACCAAAGTATCAATGGTAGCCTGAAGCTTACATCGTAACTTAATACATGTAGCGTCTTGAGGCACTTTTCTATATTGCTTTAGTCAACGCGGAGTTCCTCCACAAGCGTTTTCGCGAAACCACATTCTATACATGGGGCTAGAAAAGCGACAGTATTTTACAGGATGTAGCTGGTAGCCATATGGGAATTCCCGGGGGAAGTATAAGCCACGTGACCTCAATCAAAATGAAGACCCCTTCCTATCAGTGTACCGTACAACTAGCATTCGTCTGTGATTGCTGTGTAGGCTTTAAAGTAGCTGTATCAGTTTCATAACGGATAATAAGTCATTTGATGAGGGGAACTGCTGTCCTAAACGGCTATCTAACTTTTGCAACTGAAACATTCTACGAATCTTCTCATCATCACGAAAAAATATAATAGTTTCTTAACTCAATCTATGCAGTATAAATGGAATAAATGCGTATGATGATTGTAATGATTGCGTACCGGCATAAGCATTCACAGCCTGGTGCCATTGGGTTGCACTTTGCCTTATCCAAAATGTCTCCGGATGTAGAAGAAGTGGGGTGTGAATGGAAAAAGCCAAACGAACCAAAATTGACCGACAAGGCTAACGGTGCACTATGTAAGCGCACATTCAGATAGAAGCACACGTTTGCGCAAACGCGGGTCATCTGAAGCCTAATTTGAATTGTGTACAATTTCCGATTCAGGTTATTTTGAACGTTTATGGTAGACGCTTCGCAAGAGGGTCGTTGATCAGTTTCAAAATGTACATTTGAACATCTCTTTTGCCGATGCCTCTAACTTCTTAGATCATTTATAATTTCGTACTTGCGATAATCGCGCCACAAGATGTCTTGTCTAAAGTGGATATGGAATTTTGTTTTCCCTTAGTTAAAATAATCAGCATACATATGCTTTTATTTATCGCAGAGGCAGGAGACACATTGATAAAAAACTAAAACAACGTACCTAAATAATTTCAGCTTAATGTTGTGCACCTGCTCGAAGTGAAATGTATCACCATTTGCTCACCTGCCACACGCTGTTTCTGCAAATAGGGTGGACCGGCAGTTTGCGATTCAAATTCAAGCTAGTAGTTTTTTCACATCTTAATTCCTATGTCCGCGGGCAAAAAAGTGAAAAAGACATTGTTTCGCGACACATCTAAATGTGACTACAATTATAACATCAACCACCCGAAGCAACACAGATCAGGCTGTATACGAACGAGATACCCGCGAGTGTAAACTGGTTGCAGCGCGCCAGCTACCAAATGGAAAAAAGTTGTCTATTCTGCTAACCCTTTGGAGTCAACGGCGAGGTTTAATCCTTCAGCTGCACCTGAGTGGTGCCATATAGTTTGTTTTCTGAAATATTTTAGTGGATGTGAATGCGCTGACTTTACAAATATCATGTGTTTGCATTATTCTTGCCATTTTAATTTAACAAGTGTCACGGGAGGAGGAGTGCTTATGCGTTAGCCTCAGTTACTTCAGTTATCAGTCCACACGCGCTTCCCTGAGCGTACTTCGAGCCTTACTTTCGCGTTCTTTATTATCTCAATCCAGCGACCGACTAAGAAAACTTAATTATGGAAGTGTTCGGACGGTATGGAACTCCGTTGGTATCGCTAAAGTAGTCATGATCTGCGAATTACCACGCGGTTCCCCCCGTAACCTTCCAGTTGTGATTTCAGCCCCTTGTCCTATTAATCCACCAAGTTGTTCCGTCGGGGGAGAGTGTGTACACGCCACAGTCACTCGCCTCTCTGCGCGTACTTCGAGCTCTGCTAGCACTCTCCTTCCCATTTTAATCCAGCGAGTGGCTATTTCAGGTATGTCGGCTAATATTGTTTTAGTAAGCTAGCCATACGGTATCAATCAATTGGGGCTGCAGAACTTAACCTCGCCTAGTCAACGTTTAAACACCGGTACAGAGATATGGAGTGAATCGCCCACAACGTGCCGCGGCATTCTGTATTTGAAGGGAATCTTCGACGCCGTGGCTAGATAGCCCGCGCTAATTGAAATAAGAGTTGCTCACATGCCTCACTGGAAACACGCCGGCAAGTTATGCGATCCAAGTTCACCTCCTCTTAACAGGAAAAGTTTTCTGTAATTTAATGACTTCAAGGCAACCGCTGGACTTGCGAATACGGTACAACTACTGATCGATGGGAAAGACCTTGTCAGAAGCCACTGTAAGGAACTTTAGGCAGAACATTTCTGGACTAATATTGTGGAATTTTAAGAGAATGTCAGCACTACCCACACGAAGGAATATGATGGTAAAGTTTAGGCTAAAAACTTATGATATAAAGCATGCGCGGGGAGCGTACGAAGCAGTTGTGTTTAAATGAGGCAGTCATCACCTTACATATTTTTAATTCGGTCTGCTTATGCTAAAATACATATTTTTTGTTCAATCCTACGTGTGTTTGCTCTACAACTTATGTTGGTATTCACTATAGCTATAAGAGTTCATGATCCGTCCGACCTAATTGTCAGAAATACGTGTACGAAATATAAGTTGATCGATGTTAACGGCAACTAGTTACCTGATATTTTTAACCAAAATCTGCGAAAAAAGTTAACAGAGTAGGAAACATTCATAAAATACCCTGCCAATCAAAGTGCGATCTCGATAGATCCGTCAACTGAAACAGATTGTGGACGGGAATAAATGATTGAAACGTAGGTTGTATGGACGGGTCTTTTGGGCGTTTTCCAAATGACAGACACATAGGAACTGACTTAGTATTCCATATAAATAAACACAATTGCCACTTCAAATAACTTATGCTCTCATAGTTTACGTGATCTTGGACAGTTTAAACACAGTTCTCTGGTTACTGTCAATATAGCAGTCACGTAACGACGTAGCGATTCTTAATCGTGATATTTTCGAACTTTTAATTGCTGCTATCGGGGATTTTGTTGCGTTACGGCCCGCTTGGTCACGTTTGCAAACAGGGTGTACTGACAACGGTCTAGACTTACCGAATGATTTAACACGATACTTGCCCAATGTGACCGAAACCTATTCAGTATGCCAATGACACCGTCAAATGCTTTCGTAAGGACCATGTGGAAAATTACTCGCGCCGGCGCATGCCCTTGTAGCGTTATTCTCATGAATCTGGTCTTCAAACGACCGAAGTTAGGTCTCCGTTGAAGGTGCGTTTTGGCATGTGCTGATCAACTGTCCTCGAGATGTAACAAGGCCACCAGATTAAACCCAACATATAAATTAAGGCTAAACGTTACACAGCTGCGGGCAGGCTTCAATTGATAAGCGAACGTGAAAAAGCGGACGGCGTTAGTTCTTAAGCCTTGATCCCTTTAGAAATACCAAGATAAATGTAGGTTCCTGTGCAGCCTTTGTTAGCGCAGACTGCATTAGTGGGTAGGACAGTTTATCAGTGGCTTTAAGGCGACAACCAAACAGGCGAGACACAAATGGACAGGGGAGTGTTTTCGTACAGTCAATTGCGAAACAGCAGCTTATAGAGACAGTGAACCCTCAGATCTGCCTACCGCCAAGCCCAAATATCTATTCTACAAGCTGAAAATTGTATTGGCAGAATGCATAATAAGAAATTGAGGGATAAACAGAAATAAGTTAATCCTTTTCCTGCATACCAACTATCAGGAGGTCGGTGTGTTGTATGTTATTTAAAAACCATGATTTTGTCGGAAAAATCGCTCAGAGTAAAAGATGCGGCGGGGATTAGATTTAGGACCCCGTTCGCCTTGTGTAGGTGCAACATTCGCCACAGGGTCTATGGTTGTCAGTCGTAGGCTTGCAGCGGTCAGACATTTAACTGGCAGAAAATTATGTTTTCTAGGAGTTAGATTTTAAATCCTAAGCTCGTCTGATGCACTGTAACAAGTTAACGAAGAACTGACAAGTGTTGATTTGTTTCCAACACACAAAAAAATCATTCTGTTGTGTTCTAGTGCAGTTAGTCTGCCTTCCACCATACCTATCCGAGCACAATTGGCAGAAAACGATATCGTGATAAAACACCAGACTGCTTCGGCTGACACGCCATGAGCAATTCGTCTGTATTCGCGGCCTTAATCACCCGGAGGGGATTTGGGGTTTGGGTGGCTGGCGACTGCGAGCAGGTCAGAAGTGTTTGCCTTACTCGACCTCTCACACAAATCAGTTTCGCTTGGGATGAAGACGCGGAATAATTCAGTGTTTAAATGGCAAACACTGCAGCAATCTGAGTGTTTAGACGATATATGTTTAAGCAAGATAATTTTGCTAAAAGTATGACAGCGATGTGTATCCCAAGTACCCGATTTACGAACATCAATCACAGCTGCTGTCACGCTCCCTCTACTCCCTTGCCCTAATCATCATAAAACGCTGATATCATCATACAGGTGGCGTGGGAGAGATTAGTGGTAATAGACCCCCAGTTACTTATTTATCCTGTGAACTTACTACATTTTTGAATTCTGTGTAACCATATTGGCCTGATGATGAGTTACCGTGGACACATGTTTGTCAAACTAACTTTTCAGAATAGTTTTGCATTTCTAAGGACAGAGTTAGGATCAAACGAATAGCTACGGCACCGGACAGATCCCTACTGTAATTTTTTGGTGTTTTCAATGGCGAAAAACAACAATATGCAGCTTGATTTATGCCAAATGTTCGAAGGGATTAAGTGGGCTAAAGGTTGTTAAAGTACACCTATTATTGTACAAAAACGAAAGCAAACTGCGATTTGCATTACTCAGATTGCCGCTTCTCTTCGACATGCACAATTATGCCTGAAAATAGAGGAGTTAGAGAAGTCTTGAAATAGACTAAACGTCAAATGTCGGTTAGATCGCAGTTGGTAGCCAGGCCCCGTATTACAAGTGGCTGGGATGTTTGTTTACTGGGGCTATTTTGTGGGGTTCCATAATCCCATCTGACCCATTTGGCCTCCGTTTTACGTTTGAGGTTAGGACTAGGGTACCGGTTAATGGTTTTCGACTTTCGGGTTAGGGTCATGCCATTAGGCTTAGTTTTTGGGGTTACGTTTATGGTTTGATAGCACGATTAGGTTACAGAATTCCCGTTGAGTTTTTCAGTACCGATTATATCTAAGGGCTACGGCTACGTTTACGATTTCGGTTAGGGTTAGGGCTGCCGATGGGGTTAATTGTTAACGTTTACGTTTGAGGTTAGGGTTAGGGTTAATGTTCGGATAGGGTTAAGGTCGCCGTTTGCTTCCTCATTCTTGGCTACCAACTGTGATCTAGCCAAAATATCCTATAATAAAGGCCTCTAGTGTCACGTTTATTTTGTGATTTTACGAACATTATTGCCTAAGGATTACCAAAGTAGTACGTACTTGTGAAAACATTAAAATGTCACATGTTTCACGCTAATTCCGAAGCCGGTCGATTATGAAAGGCTATTGTGCATTTTTATAAAATCAAACGGGCCACTTAAACCGCCTCCTGTCTATGAAAGCAAAATCAAATCGTCAGGAGATTCAGGAAGATAAATAATAATAATAAGTTTTGGTTATGCAGCCGCACATGACGGACACCATACTGTTAGGGTAAGGGTTTATGGTTAGTGTTTGAGGTTAAGGTTATCGTTTAGGGAAACTTTCGCTCGACCGAGAGTCGTAAGTATAGTCCTGACGTATCCCCACGATGATAAAACTAAACATGATGAACAAACTTGTTTTAAATGAACAACTTTCAATGCCTTGCGTTTTCTGAGATACGCTGCACAAATTGTATGAAAGTATTTTAATTCGAGAGGACGTCGAAGGCCCGTTGTATGACAATAAATAAAAACAGTACCTCATTGCATTTTACAAGAAATATTTAAATATCCCTCGATTTTCAAGATTCTGCCCACAGAAATCAATTTCAATACGGCTTGATGCAAAATATAATAATTAGCTGTGATAATACAGACGGTCGTCCTATCTTCTTAAATGAATGATGCGAATTTGGCGTTGTCCGTGCTATTCTTCCACATATTTCCCTCCATACTAGACTTGTATATTTGAATCAGACATACACAGCAGAATTTTTAGAAACAACACATTTTGCGACGAATTAATAACCGCGACCCGTCGC